>JANTPZ010001875.1:0-18750 GCA_025593235.1 Vachellia pachyceras | reverse complement strand
TTATTTTCTGTAGGTGTGGTGTCCATATACAATGTTTAACAATACATCAACTAGAATTACCTTAAATAGAAATACCCATGGGTTTAACAAAAAAAAAAACTACGCAGTTAAATTTAGAATTAATATTGCATATTATTATTGTATAATTTTACATAAAAATTTAAACTACTAATATTATAATTCAACGAAAGTTGTTGGTACATTGGAAGAATTATGTCAAATTGAACACGACAATACTCAAATTTGGTATAGTTAGGTAAGCATTTAAAAAAATTATTTTCAAAATGTTAATCAAAATACTGTAACAGCTTACACCTTGTTGTAAAATGTATGAACAACCAATTTAATGAAATATTTATCATGAAATATTTAAACCAATTTAACAGCTTACACCTTATAATCCGGTAAAGATTTTTACGTGAATACAGGAGCATGACAAGTAATTCCTTCTCTATTTGATCTATCCAATTTCAATAAGCTATAATGATATCTCTTCCAATGCTTCAGCTAGAGTTATGACTATGCAGTACTCTCTATAATTGAACCCACTATTTGTAAGACTGTTGGACTTAATGAACAGCTGAACGCAAAAGACAAAGGGTGAAAAAAATCCTTTTTTTAGGGGCTTTGTCATGGTCTTAATAGAGGGGAAAGAGCCTTTGAAAATATTTTCATGTTAATATTCATACTAACAGGTTAAGTTTTCGTTTGAAAAACTGTTGGAAGATTGCATTTGATAAAATATATTTATATTTGGGTAAATGTTAAATTTAAAGTGTATTTATTCTACCAAAAAGAAATTTTTTACTCAAAATGTATTTTGAAATAAGAAGTTACCAAACCTTAGGTTTTATAAATTAACGGACTTTTGAGTCCCAAATGTATTTTGGATCCCAAAAAGTTACTAAATGGGTCTATGTGTCTAGCATAAAATTTGGGAAATAAATCAAAATATCAATATGTTATGAATATTATAAATATAACTTATTATATAATTTATTTAGGTAAGTGGTTTTTTTTTAAAATTTTCTGTATATTGCATCATTTCAACTTTAAATGATTCCAATTTCTATGTCACATGGTTAATTTCAGGTGTTGAAAATGGTGAAAGAGGAAAAAAAGGACATTATAATGATGTGATTGTCTTGTGATAAAAATCAGCTAGTGTATTAAAACAGTGTGAAGTTTAAAAACTCCTCTAAAGTGGGATCAATTGATTAATTTGGTATAGGTAGTTTTGGGGTTAGAAAAATTAGTGATTTTACTATGAAAATAAATAGATAATATTTTTTTATAAAAAAGTTTGACAAGTTTGACTCTCAAATTATAAAATTTAAGAGCATAACACAAGTGACAATGATTTGCTATTTTTTTTACATACACACTGTATACATGTTTAAAGGATTTTTTTTTTGACCAACCTGTTTAAAGGATTTGAACTTATAATGTTACGTTAAAAAAATAAATGAGAATAAATTTGATGTAGAAATTTATTATTAATCATATTTTTTTTGGCATCTATATCATAACTAGACACTTGACTCCCTCCTCTTTTTGTTATCAACATAAAATATAAAACTTATAATAACTGATTTTATTCATAAATTATTATTAATGTAATTCATCGAAGATTCCCTCCCCTACCAAAAATAAAAGTTTTCTTGTTTTAGAAATTTATCTAATTATTCTTCTCCTTTCCAAAATTCTCCTAATTTTCTTGATTAGGTGAAGGATCCAACAACCTATGCTTTTCAAAGATGGTGGCTCCACTAAATAATGAAGCTGTTAATCATGAAATGTAGGTGGTGCACATAATGGACATATTTGGAACAACGTTCTATCAGCACCTTTAATCAAATTAAAATAAAACTACATTCACATATTTATATTATCATAGATCATAAAATCACTTTAAAAAGTAAGTTACACTGGTGATCCAAACATGCACAATAAATGATAACTATAAAATTGTAATGACTTACTCATAATATTTCAATATTCAACAAACAACCATTTTTAATAGAGAATGTGTACGCACCCTTTCTCTAGCCTTTTATATAAGAGATAGTTAACTTTTTTAAGATTGATGAAGTTAATTAACTAATATATTTATTATTATGATCCGAATTATTTTTCTTAACTCGTAAATTGATATATATAGTCCAATGATATATATATATAAGTATTTTAAAACATATATTATAACTAAGTAATTTACTTAACTTTCCTAATCTCTCCGAAAAATCAATCAACTCTTACATTAATAACAAAAAAAAGCAATATAAGTAAAGTAAAAAGGAAACAGCATATACCCCGTTTTGTAAAAAAGGGATGCCATAGTTTAGAAAAAAATTATTTAAGGTACATGTACGAAAATAAGAGAAAAACTTAATAAAATGAGATCTATCAATAAACAGCTTATGAGAGGTAGCTTTTGTGGTGGATTGGAAGAGACCAACAAGGCATTTGTGTGTGAGCGTTTTACTACCACGAACCTTGACATGAAACCAAGATTACATGAGTTTAAAAGGACCAATGAGGTTAGGTCTAGTGAAAGAGGTCCGTCCCCCACAATGTAATAGATCAAAGTTCGTATCCTCTCACGTTACTTTGAACAGAATTGTCTACAATTGAAGAATAACTGTGTTTTAGAATAAAAAGTTTAAAAGGCCTCAACTTTGACATAGTGTTTTCAAGTGTTGTAATTTTTGGGTGCCTATGTCAAAATAAGTTCTCTGCTGCTCATGCTAAAAAGAAAGCAAATGTATGTCTGTTAAAGTGCAAATTTGGATGAGTAAAAAGGTCAAGAGAAGGATTGAGCTCACACACGATAAAATTCTCAGCACAATTGACATCAGGGGATTTTTTTCCCACATGTGCGAGTTAAACGTGATACAAGTCACGTTTTCATAAAAGAGTGAATGTCAATACCCATTTAGATTAGCGATTGAAGTTATTTTGCTCACGTGATTTACAATCTATAAAGTAAGTACATATTAGAGAAGTTTTATCTTAACTTATTTGGATATGATTTTCGTTGGGCAATCATACCCTTAATATACCCTATTTATTTTCTCTTTCTTTCCTTTTCCCTGTAGTTTGTTCTCATCCATTCATTCTAAAATTAACATATTGAATTTAGAGTGACATTGAACTCATTTGTATAATTCTTTTGAAAATTTTATGAAAGAGACAGCTTTAATATACCCTCTTATTAATATATAAGAATAAGACTCTCTTGGTATGAATTGTGAGTGATGATTTTACAGAGATTCGAGGGGACTGAATGATTTATTGATGAAAAATAAATTATCGATTTGTTTGACAGAGATCTTTCTTTTTTGCTAAAGATATAATTTTTCAATTGTCATTTTATGTTTTTTTCCAAAAAAAAAATCCGCATAAAAATATTTTTTAAAGTCGTATTTGTTGATTTGTTAGTTTGACCAAACTTACAAGAGAATGTCTATTTTTTGGTCACCAAAATTTGTATTCCTCCTCGTCCTCGTCCTGAAAATGACCATTGTAAACGGTCAAATTGGGTGTGTTTATGTGAGTGTTTGAACTCACTAAATACACGTTCAACAGTATTTTTTCACAAATTGAGATAATCCCCTTCACATACTACCTCATAAATCGTAAAAGCATTTATCTATTGATTCGTCAAATGGACACATTATTTTGATTGAGTTCTTGGCCTTACCCGTGAATGCAACTCAGATCATTCGTTCGTGCATATTATACACTCTTTTGATGGCTCGTATATACAAGTGTGTGTTTGTTTGAAAACACTTAACTATCACCTAAAAGTACGTTCAGCAATTTTTTCACAAAATGAGATAATCTCTTTTACATTTATCTTGACTTGCATAAAGTACTTCTCAATCGCGTTACCAAATGAGCATATTATTTCTTGCCTTTAAGTTTTCCTATGTTATTTTTGGCCCGTAAGTCTTTCTAAATTATTTCTTGCCCATAATCCTCCATGTATTTGAATTGATCTTGTTCAGATTTGTTTACTTATTATAATAAAAAAATTGCAATTAAAGATTTATGATTTTGGGACCATATGAAAAATGAAACATTGGTTGCTATCACCATTCATCAAATTTCACATTTAATTAACAAGTTGACATTTAACCCCAAGAAAAAATTGGCAAAATGATTTCCTTCCATGTGATAATTAGTTAATAATTAATTATACAGCTAATCCAACACAAATCACGAAAAATTACAAAATTTATAAACTTATTAAAGTAAGGTTCATCACTAAAACGCAAACCAATCTCATAAGTTTTTACCAATTCCAGTTTTATGTTATGATCTAATGCAAGTTATTTTTCTGCGTTAACTACTGAAACTTTTTTAGGAATATCAAAATTTATTCAGAGCACAGTGCGTATTTATTTTTTAAGGATTATCTATTTAACCACGGTGGGTATTAATCTAACTTGCTTTATTATAATATATTGATTCCATTTCTCTCTTTTTTTAGAGAAGAAAACTATGTTATTTTTCTTTCTTGAATCAGCGTTTTATTTTCTATAATAATTTTATATTAAAATTTCAAAAAGAAAAATGATATAGTGTGTGTTTAAGAGCTCTGTTGGGAAAAAGGAATTTCCGGATTCCGAGATATTTTACAGATTTCGAGATACTTGTACAAATTTTGAGATGTTTTTATGGATTTCAAGATGTTTTTACGGATTTCAAGATATTTTTTATCTTGACTTGCGTGCCTGTTGGGAGGAAGTGATTCTCAAACAAGCACATACTCTAATACCATATCATGAGTTTGTTTGGTAAAGCGGTAGAGAAGTATTTTTACCATTTACGAGGTAAATGTGTGAAAGGGATTATCTCGTTTTACGGAAAAATACTGTTGAACGTACTTTTGAAGTGTTGAGAAGCTTTCTCAAACACACCCTATATCTCTTTGTTTTTGTTTTTGCAACAAAATTGAGGGTAAGGGAATGGTAAAATATGGACTAATTATAGATACTTTAGAGTTTAGGCAATGAATATATAGTTGTAGAAGAATTTGAATCGGTAAATGCTAGTCAATGTAAAAAATTCATAAATATAAGTGAATTGAGATTTTTTTTTCCTCTCCTTAGTTCTAGACCATTTGAATCAACTCAAGCCAATTGACATGTCAAATTTATTCTTAAAGCTTAAGTTAAGTTTTTATATCCATTAGGTTAAATTTTTCAAACATACATAACTATATATTGAATTCTTGATTAATAAATATTACTATTTAACTCTAAATCTACATGAAAAAATTGAACACATTGTCATGTGTGATTGGAGACTTCGGCCCAATAAATATAACGAACTTAATGTAACTTTTCTCCTTATTATTGTTGCTGTTAACGTTTAACTTCACAAAAATTAGAAGTATGCAGATAAAATAAATTAGGTAGATGCATTATTTGTTTATCTACAGATATGAGTTTTTAGGAGAAAAATTTTGTAAATTTATTTGTATAAATTGTATCCTATTTCTTCTTTTGTTTCACTTATTTTCAATTATGTCGATCTAAACCATAATTGTTTATCCACTCGTAGTTTCCGCTAATCGTTTATTTATTTTAGTGTTTATGAAGTTTAGTTTAGTTTTATAAACATTGCATGTGGAACATGTAAATCAATATTTTAATTTTTTTTATATTCATACATTTCCACATATCCAATCAAAACGTTCTTTGTGTGTAGTAAAGGAAGAGATTTATAATTATTTTGGGAGAACTACACTTCAAGACCCCTTTTAAGGGAAAAAAAATAGGGTAAATTGTCAAAAATAATCTAAAAGTTTTTGCAAATGGATACTAATTACACGGAAGTTGTCAAAAGACCGTTTTAGACTCAGAAGTT
Source organism: Vachellia pachyceras (assembly GCA_025593235.1). Lineage (NCBI taxonomy): Eukaryota > Viridiplantae > Streptophyta > Magnoliopsida > Fabales > Fabaceae > Vachellia > Vachellia pachyceras. The sequence continues at coordinate 12,873 of JANTPZ010001875.1, read as the reverse complement.
TTAAAATGGTGCATTTTCTTTCCCATCATTAAAAATGTTAACATTGATGATCAGAGTTGACTAGCTTATTCATTGAATGTGTGACTGTTAACATTAACATTTTTAATGATGGATAAAAATGTCTTATTTTAAAATTTTCATGAAAAAGACCCATACAACTTCCATGTGCCCAATGCATATTCGCACAAGTTTTCATGTTATTTTTACTCTTTTACCCAAAAAATATTACATTTGAGAACCACAAAATTTTAAATTCTCAATGGAAGATCGCCATAGTTTTTTGGCTGAAATTAGAAATAATTTGAGTTGACTAAAATGCTAATTTTATCAAAAAAAATAAAAATTATTTTGCTACATTATATTTTTTTTATGAAAACTAACTCTTCTTATATTTCTAATCTATTTATTAATATTTTCAGTAGTTATCTTTGGAATTTATAACAAAAAATCAATTCAAGTTAGTTACTTACAAGTTTCCGATTACGTTAATTTTTTATAAATAATATTTCATATATTTTCAACCTACTTTTGGAAGAGAAAAGCGGGTAACTAATTAAAAAGATAACTGTAGAAAAATAAAAACATAAAAAATAGATTGCAAATACATGGAATTTAATCGAAAAAGTAAGCTTAATGTTTAAGTTAAATACACTTTTCTTATTATAAAAAAACCTTAATGTTTTATTAAAAGGGATATTTTAGTCAATTCAATGTACTCACAGTTTCATTAAAAAACCATGCGTTTTTATTGGAATTTTTTTAAATTAGTCTTAGGCTTTATATGTAATAAACTCTCATAGTATACTCAAATGTTATTTCCACAATTTATTTTATTATAATAAAAACAATACTACGATACGTTTTTTTTGTGAACAATAATACCTGAATTAATACACACACACACACATATATTAATTCATCCATGATATTTAAAATCTATCTTCTAACCCAAGGTAATGTCTTAATCTTTAATGATTTAACAATTCATATTCATAGTTTTCGCCTTAAAATGCCTTCACCAAATATCTTGTTTCACAATATATTAAATTATTAATCAACCTCTAGTTATTTTTATAACATTAATTAGATTGTGCATATAAGATTTCCAAAATATATAAATATACTAAAGTAACTCCAACTTGAAAAAAATATTATTACATTTTAACTTGGTTATTTCTTCAAACTCTATTGTTAATTCAATTTAATTTAATGTGCATGTTAGTGATTAATTTTATTTTAAGGGTCCAAGTTGTGGGTAAAAGCACAAAGTATAGGAAGTGGCATGTTGAAAATTTTTGTTTGGTTGTATGATGGATGAGACATTTTATATTCTTTTCTTTTTAATCGCCTAATAAGACAATTTAAGGGCAATTAAATTACCTTTGCTGCATATAAGCATAAACGCATAGATAAATAAATAAATGAATGAAAAGAACTGGGTCAAAGTTTGCAAGTGGGTGTGGGTGGTAAGCGGCTTGTTCCAGCTTAAGCAAGGTCTCGGGTTCGAGCCTTGTGTATGCAGCAGCCACCGTTGGGAGACTCACCCACCATACCAGGTGCGCGACGCGGGTCGGGTCCGGACGTAGTCGGAGCAAAGCTCCGGTGAACCGGGCGGGCAACCAAAAAAAATATATATAAATGCATTAAAGAAATTAATTTAGCTGCATCAATCCTTAAAAAAAAAAGCTAATTAACTCTTATAATAAAGATCGAATATAGTATTTTACTTTTGTTAATGTTTTTCTTTAGATTTTCTTGCTTTTGCCGATAGGAACTGTATCTAGCGGAACTATTTTAAATTCTGAATTCTTGTTAAAAAAGTGCTCAAATCTAGCACTTAAGTGTGTAAAAAATGAATTTCTTCTGCAGAAGAGTGCCTATAATTAGTTGGGAAGAAAAAGGAGTTTATTGCTTTCCTTTGGCCAACCATAAAAGATCATGTTGATGTGAAGCGATTTCTTTCTTTCTTTTTTTGGTTTGCATTTATGTCTCTATCAAGTCCACATGGATTGAACAAGTTTTAATGAAAGGTATCATACTTGTATTAAACCTAATGAGTTCGTTTGATAACGCGATAAAGAAATATTTTTACTCAAGTCAAGGTAAATACGTGAAATAGATTATCTCATTTTACGTAAAAATACTGTTGAACGTACTTTTGAATGAGAGTTAAATATTTTTAAATAAGCAGATGAATCACAATGGTGTTTTTTCATGAGGGAAGTCTCCTTATCCCTATTTTTTTTTTTTTTACTTTTGGTAGCTCATGAGTTTAAATCTTCTCCTTCATTCAGTATTATATTATTGCTTTCAACGGTGATCAACAATCTTAAAAGTCTCCCCGTGGTCATTAAAAAATAAAGCAGGACCTAACCCATTTATTAAAAGAATTTCTAGATATTAGAATAAATTTCTTAAAACTTTTCCATCAGAAATTTTTAATTGTCTCAATTGTTATTCTTCTTTTATGCCCTGTTTGGTACGCATAATTGATTTTTCTAGAATTGGAAGTGGAACTGGAAATGAAAGTGGGATTAAAAGTATGTTTGGTACGTTGGAAAGAGTGAGGTATTGTTTTAATTTATATTTATAATGTGAAAAAACCAATATACCCTCACCCAAAAAAAATTTCTATCTGCCCTCTGTCATCGCCTTCTTCAGCCCATTCTTATTCTTCGGTGTGGTGGGGACCCATCAACTTCACCTTCTTGCTTGTCGTTGCCACCGTCTCAGGCAATCAAACACGCCGCCGCCCGTCCCTCCCATGTTCTCCCTCAACTCCCTCACTGTTCCACAATCAAACTCACATAGATGGTTGATGGCGTGAAGATCTGCAACTGGGCCCTGGGTTTCTGTCCGACCTGCCTTGATGTCGTGAAGATGGTCGATAGCGCAGAGGATCCGGGGAGAAGGATTGAAGAGTTGCTAGATCGAAGAGTTGCATATCGTGCTAGATCGAAGACCTTCGAAGAGTTGCAGATCGTCACCGCCGACCTGCGTCGATGAAGTGGTTCCATGGTGAAGTGGTTGCAGACCTTCGAAGAGTTGCAGACCGTTGTGAGGGGCAGAGATGGAAATGAGTATGTTGGAACTCGGTTCCACGGTGAAGTGGTTGGAACCGAGTTCCAACCATTTTCATGGAACTGGGTTCCACCAGGAACCCAGTTCCAAGGTACCAAACGGATACACACATGGATTCTGCTTTCAATTCCAGTTCTCACCCTTCAGTTCTCATGTACCAAACGGACCCTTATATCTGCTATGGAACACTTGTGCTACCATATTAATATCATTTTTTTTTTGAATAACAAGGCAAGCAGAGCTTGAGGTTCTAACAATTACATAATAGATCCATCGAAGGAATAAATCCCCGAGCACATCCTCAAATCATACAATAGAATATCACCACAATACATTGGCGGATCCTGAAGGTAAAACCGGCCTCTCCTGGCCCCATGAGCATTCTTGGCAATATAATCAGCACAAACTAGAGCTTCCCTGTAACAATGAATAATCTCCAAATCCCACCCTCTTATAACAAGAGCATGTATGTCCCTAATGACTTGATATAATGGGTGAGAAGGACCACAATCCGAGAATACTAATTGAATAGCTTCCAAGGAATCAGTGTATAGTTTTACCTTCTCCAGTCCTTTAGATTGACATAACACTAATCCTTCCTTAATAGCATAGAGTTCCGCTTCGGTTGATGTAGCAAATCCAAGATTGGCTTGAAAACCTCCATTCCAGTTCCCCTGCTCATCCCGAAGAATGCCCCCACAAGAAGCATTTTGATACTTATCCACTGATCCATCCACATCAATTCTCATGTATCCTGTTGGCGGTCGAGTCCACTTGCAATTTGGCCGCTCAGGAATCTGATATATTGCATGACTGAAGCGACCATCCTCAACTCCTTCCATAAGACTATGGATGCATCTATTAACAAGCTCCTCCAAGTGATAAGCACTAGTCTGGTCAAAAGCTCTTGCGCATCGATTTCTCCATAATATCCAGCAAGCAATCGCAAAGATTTTGCTCCAATCCCACCTCGCCACGTTCCTTGCTTTAGGTTCATTTGCTAAGTTCCAACTAATCCAATCCTGCAAATCACTATCAAAAAAAGTAGTAGTATATAAAGGGTTAATCAACTGTAACCACACATTTCTAGATAGCTCACAATCTCTCAGGGCATGAATGATATTTTCCTCACCACCACACTCATACGGGCACTCACAAGTATTTGAAACATTGCATTTCATTCTAAGCGAGTTGGTTGGCAATCTCTCATGAAAGACCTGCCACATGAAGTACTTGATTTTTTCAGGGATATCCCACTGCCAAATATTCTTCCAGTCAGATCTATAAGAATGATTATGAAGTGTATAAATCAGTTTATACGCTGATTTCACACTAAAAATCCCATTTGAAGACTTTCGCCAACAAATGATGTCAGCCTCGATGCCTCTAGGGGGACACACCGATTGGATGTGAGGAATAACCCAAGCAGGAAGAAAGGTGCACCATTTTTGAATATTCCAGCTACCAGCCGGAGTAAGGAAATCACTTACTGTCTGATCACCATTCAAAAGATGCAGATTCCTATCCACATAGTCTCTCAGAGGCCTATCAAGAGGGGTCCATAACTCATCCCAAACCTTCGTATTACGTCCACTCCGAATTTTAGATCCCACTCCCTTGACGAAATTATCCCAAACCGACGTAATGGCATGCCAAACAGCAGATTGACTGCTTTTTTTGGTGACCTTAGGAAATTTTCCACTCCCGCACTTATATTTGCACCAAAGGCATCGAACCCACAGGGCATGCGGTTTGGTAAGCATACCCCAGCAGAGCTTCCAGATGAAGGCTTTATTCTGACAAACAAGATCTTTTATTCCCAATCCACCTTCCTCTTTCTCAGCTTTTAAGGTTTCCCAAGCAATAAGGTGCATTTTCTTCATTTCCGGATTCTGATTCCAGAAGAATCCTCTGCTAGCCTTTTCAATTTCCTTTAGCACACCCTTAGGTAGGATCATGGTCTGCATCTGATAAGCAGGCAAGGTAGACAAAACTGATTTAATAAGCACCGTCCTCCCCGCCATATTAAGATACCTGCCTTTCCAACTTGCCAAATTTTTATTGACCTTTTGCATCAGCGGAGAGAATAAGCTTTTGACCACTCTTTTGTGCAAAAGAGGCACTCCAAGGTATTTTCCCAAATCCGATGACATGTGAATGCCAAGCGTCTGGCTGAATTGATAGGCCCTGGCAGCACAAACATTCCTAGATACAAACATTTTAGATTTATCCAGATTTATCTTATGCCCAGAGACACTGCAAAAGAAAGTCATAACCTCTTTCATAACTTCCATATGATCTTGAGAGGCTTCACAAAGGAGCACTAAATCATCAGCAAAGAAAATATGCGATATGTCAGGACCCATCGTACTTATGGCCATGGGTTTCCATCTCTTACGATGAACCTCATGTTGTATCAATTGTCCTAATCTCTCCATACACAAAATGAAAAGGTAAGGGCTAAGAGGATCACCTTGCCTCACTCCCCTAGTAGGTGAGAAACTCTCAGAGGGTCTGCCATTCCACATCACTCTCATTGAAGCTGTGGAGACACAGCTCATGAGCAGATGCACAAAATCCTCCCTCAGCCCCAAGCTGGACAAAGTAGAGTGTAAAAATTCCCAATCCAATCTATCATAAGCCTTTTCCATATCTACTTTAACAGCAACAAAACCTTTACCTCTCCTTTTGGTCCTCATAGTATGGATAGCTTCCTGCGCAATTATAATGTTGTCACAACTTTGTCTTCCTTTAATAAAGCTGCATTGGTTTGGCTTAATAAGATAGTCCATTATTTGTTTAAGCCTATTAGCAAGCAGCTTGCTGATAATCTTGTAACAGACATTACACAGAGCAATAGGTCTAAACTCCTTCAGACATTTAGGGTGATCCACTTTAGGGATAAGGACAATATCCGTCTGATTAATTTCACTTAATTTCTCAGGTGTTTCAATCATCTCCAACACCATTTGACAAACCTTATCCCCTAAATTCATCCATTGACTTTGGAAAAAATGAGCATGTAGCCCATCCGGTCCAGGAGATTTAAAAGCCCCCATCTCAAACGCTGCATTTTTAATTTCTGCCACCGACACTGATCTCTGCACCCGATGAAGCAGATCAGTATTCAAAGAAGGAAAATGGGTAGGCCAATCCTGAGTCTGAATCACATTAGGGTCTTTTGAGTATAAATCCTGATAGAACTTCTGGGCCATGCGACTAAGCTCAATTGGGTCGGTGACCCAATTACCCCTATCATCTTCTAACGCCTCAATTCTATTCCTTTTCTCCCTCATCTTTGCTGAAGCGTGAAAAAACCTAGAATTCCTATCACCTAGCTTAAGCCACTTACAACGAGCCTTTTGGAACCATAAGGCTTCCTCTTGATTGCTCAGCTTTATATAGTCTTTCCATAAGGTTTTTTCAATCCTTCCTAAACCATTCTGAGGGTTTCTCTGCCTCGCTCTGTCAATTCCTTCAATTCTTCTTATGATCTCCTGCTTTTTTCGCGGAATATTTCCCACCACCTTCTTATTCCAATCAGAAGCTTTAGATTGAAAGATTGCTCTACCCTCCATCCAACTCCTACCTTCCCAAGAATCTTGAACCACTTTCCTGAAATCAGGTTCCAAACTCCAAGCTGCTTGATACTTGAACCTCTCATTCATTTTTGGCCTTCTATCCAAACCACTAGCCACAACTAAGACTCTGTGATCAGATTTGAACCTTTATCAGAGGGACTTAGAAAGGTGTTAAAATCTCCTATAACCATCCAGCCATATTGCATCATTCTAGCTATGTCCCTAAGGGAATCCCAAAGCCTCCTTCTTTTCTGAACAGAGGTGTCACCATAAATGAAAGTAGCAAAAAAAGAGTCACCAGTGCCTCTATTACTAACCTTACAGTGCAAAAATTGGGTGCTGGAATTAACATAATCCACTTTAATCTCACTATCATTCCAAAGAACCCAAATACCTCCTGCGAATCCCGTTGCCTCAACACGGATCCAATTTGAAAAACCAAAATTACGCACAGTTTTTTCAGCACGGTCTCCACTAATTCTTGTCTCAACAAGACACAAAATATCAATTCCATATTTATTTACAACCTCTCTGATCAGTCGAGGGAAAGCTTTTCCGCCTGCCCCACGACAATTCCATGATGCCACAATCATTTAAAAAGCATCCAAAAAAAAACATAACCCAAAAAGCCACTTACTTGTCTGGTGGCTCTCCTTTGGCTTGGCATTCATCTCGCTCAATCTCCTCTTGTTCAGGATCTGGTGGATTTTGCAAACTTTCACATTTATCTCCAATGACAGATCCGTAATGCAGCCCACACGAGTCGGACCTGTTTGGGCTTTGGCACCTTTGAGTTTCCAGCTTCATTTCGCCTTCATCCTTCCGTTTATTCCTTTGAGAAGTTTCGGCCCAGTTTGCTCCTTGAACTATGACATTTGGTGTGGTGTTATTTTGACATCCACTTACCACATAATGGGCCCTATTTGAAGTCCTCCTCAGCCCAGCTTTATTAGCCCCAGCATGTGACGCCTTCAATCCATTATTCTCCCCTTCCAATCTTTGACTTTTTCCTTGGGCCTTAACTGAATTGGGCTTCACTTTTTCTTTCTCTTTTGCTGCTTCTCTTTGATTTGAGATTTTATTTTCGTTAGCCTGTGATTTCCCTCCTTTTCTTGAAATCAATGAGCTGACCAACGCCTCCTTTTGTTCCTCGTGCAGAGCAAGGCCTCCTACATTCATATTAGCTTGTTCCTTATCTTTTGCTCGCATAGCACCAGACTTCCCTAGCACCTCCAAATCTTCATCAATATCCGCTAGCACCGTGTACTTAGATTGGACATATCTCTGACCTTCTCTCCTTCCTACCCTCTGCACGGGTCTACTTCCAGCCCCTTGTGCACTGCTCTGGTTTCCCTTCGAAAAACGTGATCGACTTGACTCCTTGACATACATCCATGGACCAAATTTCTCTCCTTCCGTCAGCACCTCCTTTTCCGGTGGACAACTAGACACAGCCCCTACATTTTCCGGCGGTTTGGGGATTCCACTAGAACTGGTTTTCCATGGACATGCTTCCTTCCTGTGTCCATACCTCCCACAATCAAAACAAATCAAGTTTAAACCTTCATACTCTACATTGAATAATGCAGACGAACAGATGACCCTAGGTACCAATTTTTTTTGCAAATCAATCTCAACACAGATTCTAGCAAATCTCCCCCGTTCCACTCTAGCATCATTATCCTCTGTGCTTGATAAAGTGTGCAAGTCCACTTTCAGAGTTTTTCCTATTGTATCTCCTAACCTCCAAATGTATTTCCTTGAGTAGCAATGAATAGGGATATGTGGGATCCTAACCCAAATTGCTACTCGTCCCAAGGGGTTATGGAAAGGGTCGAAGTAAGGATTCCATCTTTGAACAAGCAGCGTGTGGTGTGCAATAACCCAAGGACCTTCAAACAAAATTCTTTTATATTTCACTCCCCAGCTTTCATCCCCCTTCTTAAACTTAACCAAAAAATAATTATTTGGTATATCTATCAGATCATAGTCATTGAACCCCCACAACCGACTTAACCGTTCCTTTAATCTATAAACGTTGAAAGTAGCTCCCAGAATAGAGATTATCAACGCATTGTTCCATGGCTGGCATTTCTCATTGTATTCCTCTTCGGTTTCAGGAACCACAGGATAAATGGCCATCAATTTCTCCATTTCAGCTGATGGAACTGGTAAAGGCCAAGTTTTGTCCATTATATCGGAAAGCAAAGGATCATCTTCAGTGACTCCATTCCCATGAGCCACTCCGTTGAACTCTCCTCCTTTGAAGCCCATCAAAGACTCTTTGTAAGACAGCGAAGTATTTTCCTTACTCTGAGATGCTACCTCTGTGCACATCCCCCCTCCTAGGTTGATTTCCAAACACCCATCTGCATCCTCCATTTTATCCGACATCAAGGCGTCATCAATTGCTTCTTTTTTTGATTTTTTCGTGTTTACGATCGGAAATCCTATTTCCGGAGTTCTGTCCGGAGGAAGTTTCCGGCAGCAAGACTCCCCCATTAAAAAGAAAACCAGTGGCGCGCTTTACAAGAGAGAGAAACCAAAGCCTCGCTAGCGATTCCTGAAGAATCTATTTTTATATTAATATCATTTTGATCTTTTATAAAAAAGCTTTAATGAATGATTATTGGATTGTGGCTATTGAGGAAAAAACTAAATCAATCGAAAGAAATTAAATTTGGGAATTCCTTTGCCACTCGAATGATAATTTTTTTTGGTGAATAGTTCAGGGCCTTAGCGCTTCTATTGTATCAGTATCACTTGAATGACAATTTACTCTTAACATTTGAGCAAAATTCAATATTATGCTTTTTTGAAAAGTTTATTTACTCTTTAAAAACACGTTTAACAGTATTTTTCTGCAAACTCCACATATTTACTTCGACTTGATTAAAAGTAGTTCTCTTGCCGCGTTCATGAATGGACCCATTATGTGAGATGTGAATGGAAGATCATGACAGTGAAAACGAGAGATTTTGTACAGTGGTACCAAGAGTCCAACTTAAGGTTCGTCTTGGCATGTTTCAAAGCTTGGGATTTGTGGTAAAATCAAGTGCTCACATTTTTTAAAATATAGGTTTTGAATCCATAAAAGTTATTATTTCAAAAATTATTTTTTAAAAACTAGTTTTTACCTTAAACTCCGTAAAAACTATTCTCTACCATACTTTTAAAGAAGTTTTTAATTTTTGAGAAAGATTGTAGAATCTCTAGGACTTCTTGAAAATTAGAAGTTGATCATGTTGATTGAAAACAAACCAATATAATCAGAACACAAAAAATCAGATCGGGAACAAGGGAACCGGTTCAGTTGAACAGGGATTATGTTGACACGGTAAAATTGGTGGGTTAATCAGTTTGTTTTTAAAAAAAATTAAAAGCTAGAAATACTGAAAAAAAAATGCAACTAGAGCGGGAAGATGTGGTCCATTATTTTTTTAAAAAAAATATGGCAACAAAAATAATATTTAATTCTCTATTTTGATTTTTAAAAAAATTTACTCATAAAAAATCAAATAAAATTATTCCAATTGTCTTTAGATTGATTTTTAAGTAAACTCCAAAAATTTAAAATATTGGTAGAATAAAATAATTTTATAGCTTTACATATTAATTTCTATAAAATAAAATATAATCTTCTAAATTTCTGAGTTGACCCCACTTAACTTACAACTCTTAAACTATTGTCTCACCCATTCAATACTAGGTTCGGGTTTTGAACTTTGAATGTTATTGTTGAGCATGATTCCTCTATCGTATCTCTTAACCTCAAAAACTATTATTACATCTATTTTTTAATGTAAGAGAAATATTTAATTTGCAGATATTAATAGAATTAATTTGATTTTTAAAACTAACAATTGCTAATGGTTTATGTGCATTAGAATTATCTCATAGTTTAACCCCTTTAATACATGTGCAACCAATTGTGATATTTTAAAAAAAATATAAATTTAAAAGATAAAGTGAATTAAAATATTATATTTAGAATCAAATCAAAACCTTTATTTAACTTTTATATTTAAGATTGAATATTGTATTATTTAATTCATCTCCTTTTAGATAACCTTCACCAACATTGTGCTACAAATTCTTTATTTGCATTTTCATATCAAAACTTGACACAAGTGCTATCCGATGTAAATTAGTAGAAATAGCAACTTAATGGAAATTAAAAAGATAATTACATTTGCACACTTAATTTCATCCTAATACTTTACACAATTTGTGAACAGATACCCTTATAAATTTTTCTAGCCATTTGAACTAAATTAATAACAATCGGAAGATCCAATTTGGCTTTGTTAATCATATAAGTACACTGGTGAATTAGTTTATTAACCGATTGGATAAAGAGTTTTTGACGATACTACCAGAGTAGAGTTTATATATTTTTCCTTTTATTACTGAGCTTTAAATGACATTGTTTTGAGTTTTTAAAAAATAACAATCCATTATACTATTATTTTAACCAACAATTAATTTTGTGAGAATTGAGTACTTGTTGCTTATAAAAATGAGTATTCCTCTAGTTGTATTTATAGTGTAGAGAGAGAATATTTAATTTGGTTCTATTTATAAATCACCTTATTAAATTATTCACGTGAATATACAATTTTACTCTTTTATTTATTAAGTGTTGAATTTACTATTATATGTAATAGTCGATATTAAATAGAAATAAAATTTAAAAAGTTGTTAAAATTTGGGACAGAGGTAAAAAATTGAAGATTTTCTTTAGTTTGTGTAAAAATATGTTAACAATTGCTTAGAAATAAAAAAAAAGCAGTATCATATACCAACATGAGGAGTTGGGTGTGAAAAAACTTGGTGATTCGATCAGGTTTAGTCTAATGCAAATAAATAATATAATGAAATTGAATTAGATTAGACTGACTAGTTGAATTGGATCAAATTTAGAATCAAGTGCTCATACCAGTTGGTTGGATCTAATCCAACATGAGTTATTTTTTAAATTTATTTTTTAAATTTTTCATGATAATAATTATACATATTATTATCAAATATTGAATATCTTTACTTTATACTTGAATATTAATGTTTTAGTATGTATTTATATGATTTGAAATTTTTTTCTATGTTAATTTTTATTATTAGATTAAAAACATTTTCATTAATTAAGGGAAAAACAAAAAAAATAAAATTATATTAAGATCACATATCTCCTGGACAATCTAACTGACCAGTTCAGTCCAAGCCAACTTTAGGTTGTTACTTAACGGAGCAAACCTAAAGTTGTGTTATATACTGTTCAAGAATTTGTTAGGAAGATGATTTTATATAAATTGAGGTAAGTATATAAAAGGAATTTTATCTCTATTTATACACAGCATGTCCCCGATGTATTTCCCAAATAAGCAAGCAATCTAAAGTCTATATATTTATTTGGGTTTGAGTTTCCAAACACATATTTAACAATATTTTTTTATAAATGGATATAATTTTTAAAATTCTTAAATCTATCTTCGGTTGTTTATCAAATCCTATATGATGGGGGCCGGTAGCTATAAGTGATGGGTTTAGTTATTTCCAACGTGACGTCTGAAGAATTACTTTTTTTTTGAATGAAGGAAAATTCATTGCTCACCAAAATGATACAAAAACAGCATTGCAGACAAAAAGGCAGGCCACAAGAAAAGATGAAGATTTACAAAAGGCTACCCTAACTTAGATGTTCAAGTTTAAGGCCCTGGTAGTATAGTTAGCTAAGGCCAATCCTTCATTAATAAGGGAGAACTCATTGACCTCCTCATTTACAAAAATCCTTCTATTACGGGCATCCCATAATTTCCAACAAATCAATCCAAAAGTTATCCGCCAACCACTACTACTGTTGGAAGGATGCAAGTGGGTGCTGAGCCAAACATCAAAAGGTGTGTTAAAGAAGGCTACATTATCATCAGAAGGAATAATGAGTTTCCAACTGTTGGCAGCCAAAGAACAACGACGAAGAATATGGTCGAGATCCTCAACGGGTTCATCACAAATACTACAAGAAGTAGACGGAGATATATGCCTGCGTTTGTGTTCAACATTGGTAAGCAATCTATTCTTCAAAACTAACCATAAGAAAGTTCTAACCCGTTGAACTCCGGGCCAATCCCAAGCAAGCTTCCATTTAGAAGAGTCATCCTCCCACATAGCCTGCGAAATAGCATAATAAGCTGAAGAAACAGAAAACTCGCCA
>JANTPZ010001874.1:0-27825 GCA_025593235.1 Vachellia pachyceras | reverse complement strand
TTTTTTTTTTTTTGAAAAAGTATTTCTTCTTACCTTCTCTTTTAGCTTTCCAGCTTCAATGAAGTACGCAGCGAGATTCATCACCTTCTCTAAACATCATCTTGATATCTCACGTTTTTTTAATCTTTCATTACTTAAGGGAATTTTTTATCATTTCGCATAAATATGAAAATCCAAATTGCTGATAGATATCAATCTATCATTCACCTTATTCATGAGATCAACTGGGGTTTAAAAATTTAGGGGTATTTATGGTCGTTTTCTCTAAAAAAATCCTTTTTAAAGGCTTTTGGATTTCTTGCATAAGTGAGATCCTCAAGTAATTTGATGGGGGCAGAAGAAAATTTTGTTGGTAATAGCTGATTTGTACCCGTTTGAAAAACCGTTGAAAGAATGCATATATATATATATATTTATAAATGTTGGGTTTAGAATACATTTACTCCCTAAAAGAGTTTTATTTACTCAACGTGTATTTTGAAAGAAGGAATTACGAAACGTTAGAATCTGCAGGCTAACAAAGTTTTGAGTCCAAAATATATTGTGTGCTTGGAAACTGTGTTGGAAGAAAGGAGTTCTGTTAGGAAAAATAAGTTTACAGATTTTTAGATGGTTTTACTGATTTCAATATGATTTTTATGAATTTTGAGATAATTTTTACAGATTTTAAAATATTTTGGCTCGACTTGCAAACATAACTGGAAATGAAGTTTTCAAACAAACACGCTTGAGAACCAAACACGCACTTTGTTTGAGTATGTTCTGATCTTGGCGGAAATCAGGGAAATAATTGAATGCCCTTTGTCAACCACGTACGTACGGATCCATCCGGGAACGCCAAGTCGTAATGCCCAGATAAAGAACACCACCCTGTACCAATTAAATGGAGACACGTGGTGAGCGAACAAAAATTGCGTGGCACTTTTGCTGTTGATTTGAGAGGCCTGTGCCGTGCTTTGCAGGAAGGGCGCAAGAGCAGGTCGGTTTGCTACATTGATTTTATCATTATTTATTTAAAAATACTTTTTTTTATATATTTGACAATTGATATGTCAAGACTTTGCCTTTGACGCCCTCCATTTAATTTAATTTCAATGTATATTATATTGTCATATATAATTTTTGGATACTTTGAAGATTGGTAATGAACATCTTAAGAGGCGCATTTTGATTATCACACGCTAGCTGTTCGTGTACCACGTTGTCTTCGGTGCAGGCAAATTGCTCCACTAAAATTTGTAGGTTATATCTAAATAACTATTATATTTTTATTTTACATCCACTGATATTTGAGATTTGAACCCACTCAAATTATTTATACTAATAAACTTGTTTTGATTTGCTTGAAAATAAAAAAATTACCCACTGTTCTAAGATCTTGGCTCCATCATTGTTGGTGTATGTACATACGTAATGTTGATTTTATGATGTGCTGGACTTTATTGCCTCCTGTTTTTCAAATTAAACAAATTTGCTTTCAGAGTTATAGGCCGGTTCATCTAATGTAGTAAACATATGAAAAATATCAACAGTGTTCAGCACCATATACTTGTTTGGAAAATATCAACAGTTGAAAAATATCAACAGTGTTATAGACCGGTTCATCTGCATGTTTGGAAAAGATTATTTACTTCCCAAAAATATGTTCAACACCGTTTTTCGTAAAACGAGATAATCTCCTCCACATATTTACCTCAACTTGTGTAAAATTACTTCTCAACTGTGTTCCCAAACGAATACATTATTTAGAAAAGCTCCACATGAGAACCAATGTAAATAACTAATTTTTTATAATACGTTGAAAATGATTACACGAGGCGGTAAGAGTTGTGGTGGAATTTAAATTTTTATTTGAAGCCAAAAAAGGAAACAGTCGGGTGGTTGAAAATAATGTGAAATGAAATGTTTGGGCCCACAGATGGCCTGGTTGTGGGTCAAAGGTCAAAGCATGAGGGGTTGGGGAATATTACGTTTGGCCCTGCGTACGTAATTCGCTCCCTTGAGTCTCAACCTCATATTCACTTGGCTTATTCACCTTCAATCTGAACGAGTCCTCAAATATAATGCACGCGAACTCACAATTTTGTTAATTATGGATTACCCTTCTACCAGTTGGATTAGCACTTATTTGTGAGAGCGCATTGTTTTGTTATTGATTTTTATCCTGCTTCTGTGGCCTAGCTAGTGAGTCTAAATTTTCAGACCTACACGCAGTGGCGGACCCAGACCTTGATTCAGAGGTGTAAATTATTTTTAAGAAAGATAAGTGAAACTTATTCTTAATATCTTTTAATAAAAATTTGAGCAAAAATTTATTAGGTTTAAAATTAACAAATGAGTGGATGCAAAATAAATTACATAGTACTAATATATACCTAATTTTTCGAAAGTCAAAGGTGCGGTTACACCCCCTCCAATGAACATAGGTTCGCCAGCGCCTACACGCATGTGTGTGTATATGGATTACCCTTCTACCATTATATCGTTTTACGGAAAAATATTGTTGAATGAGTTTTTGGATTCCGCAAAAGTGTTGCCAAACATGGCTACAATGTGCTTGTTTAATTCAGACCACGTTATACACAAGTTGAGATAAATTCCTCTCGCATATTTATCTCAAAATCAGTAAAATAACTCCTAACGGATTCTCAAATACGTAAAATTTAAACTTCAAGATCCCATAGATTTTTTTATTATCTTTTTTTACTGTTGAATAAATTTAACTCTTTTATTTATACATAATTAGAAATCTTTTTTTATCGCCCATTTAACTTTTCTCGTATCTACCCCCTCCAGGCCAACTTGGTCGTCCCTAGCTCTCTTATTTCTTTTATTTTCCTTTCACTTAATGAAGAAGTCGAAACAGGCAATATTCAGCATTCTCCAACTTTTATAATAAATAAGGAGGAAGTTATTGCCGTTCATAGTAATTAGTCTTTTGATTACATCTTTACTGTTTTTCTGACCATATTATTCTTGACTTATGAACATACAATTCAACCTTTAAAAAAAAGTATCTACGCACACGTCATATTTTTTAATTATCGTCAGTACTTCAAACTACCATATGGTGCAATCTATCTCTGCCGCGTTCTTTTATGTGTACAGTGGCGGAGCCACGTTGGTTTCCGTGTGGGCAAATGCCCCCACTGAAATTTGTAGATTGTATGTAAATTACTATTAGATTTTTATTTTGCACCCACTGATATTTGGGATTTGAACCCACTCAAATTATTTATACTAGTAAACTTGTTGTCATTTGTTTGAAAATAAAAAAGTTGCCCCCACTGATTTAAGGTCCTAGATCTGCCACTGTATGTGTATATATATCATCAGTACTATATTGCTTTTGTGTATTTGATTTCTGAAGTCTGGAATCAATTAAGGAGACGACTGAACAGATCGAGAGCTATGGCAGGAGGAAGCGGAGGTGGAAGAAACTTGGAACAAACGCCGACGTGGGCGGTGGCTGTTGTTTGTTTTGTTTTAGTCTTAATTTCCTTAATCATCGAGCACATCATACATCTCATGGCGAAGGTACACATAAACACACAGTTGCAGTTCCACAACCAAATTCATAAAGGCCTCAGAGTTATACTGAAGGCGTATCGTTAATGGAATACTTTCTGTACTGCAGTGGCTGAAGAAGAAGAAGAAGAAAGCTCTATACGAATCATTGGAGAAGATCAAATCACGTTCGAACTATATATTCAGGTTCTGTTCTGTTTTGCTTGGTGAAACTGGCTGCTTAGTTACTCGGATAAATATTCGTGCAGAGCTGATGTTATTAGGGTTCATATCGTTGCTTCTAACGGTGGGACAAAGTCTGATAACAAGGATATGCGTATCAGAAGAAGTGGCAAACACGTGGCACCCTTGCAGCAGCGAAGAAGACGAGGAACAAGACGCCGCTGAAGATAGTACTGAAACTACAGGCAGCCGGAGATTATTGTCGGCTTTACTTCATTCCAAGGGTGGAAATAGCCGTCGCTTTTTGGCAGCCGCAGGAGGAGACGACAATTGCTCAGAGGTGTGTGTAAAATTGCAAATACATATATATTTACGATGATATAAAACTGATATGGATATCTGAGTTAAGCAAAGGAAATACCTGGATGAACTAATTATAGAAAAGGATTAAATGGTCTTATTGTTTAATTAATGGATGTAATTAGAGTGTGGGGGTGTTTGACGTGGCAGGGGAAAGTAGCGTTTGTGTCTTCAGATGGGATTCATCAGCTGCATATATTTATCTTCGTGCTGGCTTGTTTTCACGTGCTCTACTGCATTCTCACTCTGGCATTGGGTCGTGCTAAGGTTCATACATACGTACATCTTCATAGAACGATGGACTTTTTCCTCTTCTTTGAATTGCAGATTTAATTTAATGTCTGATATGCTGTAATAACTGTGTGTGTGTAGATGAGCAGGTGGAAGCGATGGGAAGAGGAAACAAAAACTCTCGAGTACCAGTTTTCAAATGGTTAGTGTCTCTGCATTTAATTAATGAACATGTGAATTCAAAACTAACATTTATGTCCCTGAATAATTAACGCACTGTTTGATTAATTGAATATATGTGATGACAGATCCAGAGCGATTCAGATTTGCGAAGGAAACTTCATTCGGAAGAAGGCACTTGAGCTCTTGGACTAAAACTCCTCTCCTCCTTTGGATTGTACGTCGATACTTACTAATCAACCCACTTAATTATCTCTCTCGTTCTCTAATGCACCGTTTAATTAATTGACATAAAAAGTTGTAAAAAAAAACACACACACACACACACACATATGTGCATGCTGCATAGGTAAATAGTTACTATGTTGTGGTTTCTATATATCAGCTTATTTCTATAAGTAAGATCGTTATGAGGCTAGATCGAGGACAGGTAAGAGGAAGGTACGTGGGATACAAGTAGTCAATCCATATAATCCAAGAGAGAAAAATGACGGTCCAGAATGGGAGAGCAATTTGGGTGGCGACGGGGAGTGACCTTCTCTCTAATTAATGCATCCGAACGCGTTTCATTTAATTATTGAAGATGACCTGTCTGTGTGGTTCGAGGCTATTCTTGTAATTGTCCATTAAGGTCATCGTCAACTTGTCGTGGAGCATTAGCCAAACAAGTACACAATCCTTCCAATTCTAATGTCAAGTGATGGTGTCTTCAACGTTACGCAGTTAAAAAGGGGAAAAATATGAAAACTCAGCTTTAAAGGAATTAGTTACTGTCTTGTTCGCATATTCATCTTCATTTATCTGCGCTTCCTGCACAAACCATATTTCTTGTACCCGTTTTCTTAAACTAAATTAAACTATACTTAAATGTGATGCAGGTTTGTTTCTTCAGACAGTTCCTGAGGTCAGTTCCTAAAGTAGATTACTTAACCCTGAGACATGGTTTTCTGAAGGTAATAATTCTTCTCTCACCACTTAACCCCACGCCCCTTCAGTTTAAATTGTACATTATTACACAACGAACAAATACTCCCTGCTTTTAACTCGTTGGAAATTGTCTTGCATGGACATTTAATTCACTAAGAAAACAATGATGGAGAAATTTCATGGAAAATCAATATGCAGGCACACTTATCGCCTCAGAGTCAAGAGAACTTCGATTTTCGGAAATACATAAAGAGGTCTCTAGAAGAAGACTTCAAAGTCGTCGTAGGAATCAGGTTTGTGCTTAATTTGCACGCTCAACCTCATGGCCAGTTCAAGGAGAACTTGTATAACTGCTATAGTATTCAGCACGTCGTCCTACTTATACATAGCTAATATGGCCAATGTCATTTATGATTCATAATAATTTGAAGAGAGCAACCTCCTAATTAGCTAACATGATGATCCATTTCTAATTTTCAGTCCTCCAATCTGGGCCTTTGCTGTGTTGTTTCTCCTTTCCAACACTCACGGTAATTAACTAACTACACAGCTACCAACATTTTAATTGAATTTGTCATTATATCACATATATGCGAATTATTATGCAGTGAATATATATAGCATACTGACATGATAGTAAATATGAACAGGATGGTATGCTCATCTATGGTTTCCATTTATCCCTTTGGTGGTAAGTGAAATGGGGTGGGTATTGTGGTCGAATTGCTGAGGGAGGAAATATATACATATATATATAGACTATGAAAACTAATAATGGATGAATGTTTAAAATATAATGTAGATAATCCTATTGGTGGGAACGAAGCTTCAAGTGATAATAACGGAAATGGGGCTTCAAATTGAAGAAAGAGGAGACGTAGTAAAGGGGGTGCCACTTGTCCAACCTGGCGATGATCTCTTCTGGTTTAACCGACCTCGCCTCCTTCTCTACCTTATCCATTTCGTGCTCTTTCAGGTACGTATTCTTATATATATATATATATATATATTATAAATAACTTGCTTGTTTGGCAACACTTAGCTTGTAGCCATAAGCACGTTCAACAGCGTTTTTCCATAAAACGAGACAATCTCCTTCACATATTTGCCTCGGCTTGTGTAAATAAGTCCATAAGTACTTCTCCACCACTTTGCCAAACGTACCAAACATGATCCTAGCTACTACTCTACATTAATTAATTACTAATCCTGCTTTTACATATTTTACCTTGTGTCCTAAACAGAATGCTTTCCAACTCGCTTTCTTTTCCTGGAGCGCGGTAAACAATTACTTCACGTCCTCACTTTATTATATATATATATATATATATGTGGTGATGGTGATGATAACATTTGACATTATTGTTTGATGCTTTCAATTTGGTTGTCATCAGTTAGAATTCGGGGTGAAATCATGTTTTCATTCAAAAAAGGAAGTCGTCGTCATCAGAATCACAATGGGGTATATCCGGAGAAAACGCAGCTTACTTTTCATCAGATCACAGTTAACTTATAATTATATATAATTGTTAATAACATTGGTGATGTATGTACCTTTAGGGTGTTCGTTCAGATCCTTTGCAGCTACGTCACTCTTCCTCTCTATGCTCTCGTAACGCAGGTCTACACACACACACACACTCTCTTCATGATCAGTCTCGGAAATTTACGGATAATCAAAATTAAAGAATATAGTGATTAAATATGAGATAATGAGCGTATATGCATGCAGATGGGTTCGAGCATGAAGGCAACGATATTTAACGAAAGAGTAGTGGCAGCGCTCAGGAGATGGCACCGCACAGCGAGGAAGGAGGTTAAGAGGAGGCGTGGTTCAACGGGCACGACGGCGTCGGAAACGCCGTCGCCGTCGTTGTCTCCGGTGTCTCTCTTACGACACTTCCGAAGTGAAGTGGACAGCGCAAGCGTCCACACGTCTCCCAGGAGATCAACCGCGGAAGCTGATCAATATTCTGCATCTCCGCCGCATTACCACATGAATGTGGCTTCTTCTTCGTCTACTTATCAGCAGCAACTGGAAATGGAATCTCAACGCCGCCGTCGTCAACCTGAAACTCGACTACCTTCCTCCATTAATATTGGAACACAACTTGAGATTGATGTTGCGCCTGCCAAAGAATTCTCCTTTGATAAACGAATTCCCCTTCCCACTGAACCAGCTAATTAACTTCCAAATATAATCCTACTTATGATGCATTACCGCCAAAGAGATTTCCTAGTTTTGTGAATCTGTATTGCGTGTTCTACCCATCTTATTCTTGTGTCTACTACATCTTATTGTTTTATAAACTATTGATTTGTTTATAGAATATTTATACGACTGAACTCGATTTTGTATAAACATGTATATATTGGCTATAATATTTTCATCATAATTTTTCATTAATGTTTGTTTAAAAACATAAATTAAGGTCAATATGATGTTTAAACTCCTAGCTCATGACCAATATTATACGTGCTAGTAACTTGAAAGCCTCAAGTGATACATTATCTATCTTTTTAGTTAGCAGAGAATGTGTGTGTGTGATGTATATTAAGAAGGTAATTATGGTTGCTTTTTTAATCACAATATTTTTTTTAATCACGACCTAGGTCCTTATATTTTATAACTTCAATTACTCTCAAGGGTTTTCATAGTTACTTTTTTTGTTTGCCATGCTGTGTTTTCACACACACACACAGAGTTACTAACACAATCATCAATTGAAACTTATATGCTTTGTACGTAGTTAATAATTCTTTTCCATCGCTTAAATGCATAGCAACACACAGACCAAATGGCCGGAAGTCACTTTAGTTGTGCAATTAATGATAAATGGTTATATACTTAATGGCATTGGAAGAACGTAGATGTTGTGATCTACACACACATAACCAACATTTGCCCGTTTGGAAAACCATTTGGAGAATGACTGTTGATTAAAATGTATTTTGGAAAATGATTTTTGTTCAAAGTGGCTTTTGACAAAATGTATTATGTTTGAATAAATGTTGAATTTAAAATCCATTTTGGTAAAATGCATTCTGTCAAAAAGAAACTTTTTACTCATAATGTATTTTAAAAGAATGAATTGTCAAATTCACGAAATTTGCAAACTGATGGACTAAGGAATTGTCAAACAAGCAATAATTGCACATTATATTGCTGACAATGTGGGGCTTATAGTATTGTCTAGAGAAAAAAATCGATCATCAATAACATTTTATTAAAAGGACTTCAATTAAGCAAACACAATACAAAAGATTAGTCATTAATGACATGAATAAAAACACGGAATAAATAACATAAATATAATGCGATGAACAATTAGTACAATACCACAGAAAGATTATGTTACGTCCTCCACTTACATCCAATAATAAAATGGTGGAAGTCTAGCATGATGTTGAACCTCAGAGGTGACTCTCATGTCCAGCCAAAAGAGGCTGGACGAGAGAGGAGTGTAAAAGGGTTTTTAAAACCCCTTTTGCATTCTTTCAACTCCATTTTTCAGCCTTGTTGCGTGCCTCCTTCCTCCATCTCCCAAGTCTGCTGGTCGCCGTCGCCGCTCTCCCAGGTTTTTTTTTTTTTTTGCAATCACTCTTCCTTAGCTTTCTGAGTAGATATGATCTTATGTCCATCTCCCAACCTTAATCGCAATCCTACTAACCTTATCTGTCCATGGCTTCCGATGCCCATGGCTCTCATCGCAAGCATCGTTTCTCATGGCCACTGCTACGGGAGCAGGAAACACGAAGAAGAGCTTGAGCTAGATACCGAACCTATTGATAAGGTTACCTCTCGAACTCTTTTTCCTAATTCTGATCCAAAGATCCCTAAGCTTGTTGATGATGTGGAGGAAGGGGAGATTCTTGAAGAGGAGGGTTCTGGTGGTGGCCGAGATGGTGAGATTGGAAAGAAGCGTACGGAGTCAGATGCTGAGTTTGGTGAAATTATGGCCACGGGAGTTGAGGTATTCGATCTGATAATTCAAATCCGGTAGGTTTCACATCTGTGTGGTTGCTGAAGAAGTGGAGACTCTTATAGAACTTGTTTTCTTTTACGGTTTTAGTATTGTTCGAAAAATTCAATATTATTTTCTTGATGATTGTTGGCATTTCAATGAATCCACTTCTCCTTGGTAACCAAATAAGACTTGGAAGCTGGATACTTGCTCTTTTGCTCTCTGCCAACAGAGACGAAGCTGCATAATTCCTCCTTTGCTCTCTATTGTGCTTTAATTTTCTCGTAAAGATGGTGCGTCTCAAGTCCAGCATAAGGAAAGTGAGGGTTGTTATTTATAGCAGTGGTATATATATTATTCGGCCAACATTATTCTCTGATCTGGAGGGGATCGAAGAATAAGCTTAACTATTAGTATTATTCTAATTGAATGCATATATATATATATATATATATATATTGCAGGATAGACAAAACAAGCGAAAATTAATTTGAGAAAACTCAATAAAATTATTTACGTACATATTAATTATTATAAAACGACAACCAGTGGATAAATTAAATTCTTTGCAAAGAATCATCCCCCCCTCTATATATATATCTATATATGCTCTGATCGATCTGATCAGTTTTCTACCAGCGTAATTCAAATAGCTCTATTTTCCTCCCGCTATTGCTCTCCCTTGGTGAAATTCTTGGCTGCTCTAAGACCATGGCGAGAGGGGCGTCTCAATCTCAGTCCGCCACAACAGCCTCCACCACGCGCCCAGGTGTGATGGCTCCACGTGGCTCTGCTGCCGCAACGGCCGGCATGCGCCGCCGCCGAGTGACCGGCTCTGGTGGCGAGGGGAGCATCTCCGGCGGCGGCGGTCGAGGAGCAGGGGTAGGAGGTGGCTCCAACATGCTGAGATTCTACACGGACGAAGCCCCGGGGTTTAAGATATCGCCGACGATGGTGCTGGTGATGAGCCTGTGCTTCATCGGATTCGTTACGGCCCTGCACGTGTTCGGCAAGCTGTACCGCTCTCGATCCGGCGGCGATTGAGAGATCCGTACGTTGTGGAAGCGCCATTTTCGGTTCTCCATTAACCTGTTATTGGTTAATTGGTTGCTTCATTCTTAGAATGGACTTTGTTGTTATTTTGAGATGGGAATGTATATGGCCATTACTGATCTGATCTCAAGTCGCTTTTGGCCTTACCAGTTACCATCCATGCACTGTTCACTTATTCATGACTTTGTCGAATCCAAATCGCTTTCTTATTTGAAGGCTAAACGCTGTTCATGTCGAAGATATTTGGCCATATCGGAGTTGCCATTATTTCACACACAAAATTTAAAAAGGATTATATGGAACTACTTGATGCGATTAGCGTGCCGAACGATCATCAAAGTATGGCGTATACGAACTATATGAAGCGGATAAATACAAGCGGACATGCACTTATTACATTGGTCCTTAACTCTAATACAGCAAATCAAAGTTGATAAAAGTATATCACGTAGAGATGTAATAGACTCATTAACCTTATTTTATTCTTTATGTAGATAAATTTGTACATGTGCTTTAAGTTATGCATGACTTATGAGTGAGTGGATGATATTTATGCTACAGTGTACATTTTCAAAAATTTAAAAGCTTCAAAGACTCCATGACTCACTTCTAACAGCGTGAAAACGACTCTAAATTCAAAAAAAAAATTGTATAATTATTTGGGATATTATTGATGAAATAGATTTTATATTAAAGCTAAAATCTTAATATATATGATAATTATGATGCTAATATTTTATGAATCAAAGAGCAACGGAAAATTAAAAAAAATAAAATGATGAGAATCCAGAGTGAGTTTGTACCTACGGACTCGACACCGTTAAATGCAGTCCTGTAGGCTAGCTATTCCATCAACAGAATGTGTGTTAAGAAATATGTCAAAGGATTAAGCTCTTTCCAATATTATTCTGGCCAACTGATTCAATCATGAATCATACTGCATTTAAGTTTCGAGCAATATATATATATATATATATATGTTGATTAATAATTCTAATCGAGTTTTATAACCTGTGTGTGTGTGTGTGTGTGTGTGTGTGTGTGTAACCGTTTAACTGGGAAAAATTAAAAATAGAAGAAACAGCTAGCCGAAAAACGAAGTCAGAGAAGGATGGTTAATATCAAATTGTCAATCACTTGTGGAAGCGTTCTTTTCGCTCAAAGGCCTTGCGTAGGGAAAAATGCACGGAAAATATTCCAGAACCAGGGAGAAATCCCACAGCCTTCTCTCTCAGCCACCAAATCCAACATTTGCATCACCTGAAACTGCAGAGAAACCATGAGCGTCATCGATATTATCTTCCGGGTAGATTCGATATGCCAGAAATACGACAAGTATGACATCGACAAGCAGCGAGAGCTCAATGCCTACGGTGATGATGCCTTTGCTCGCCTCTACGCCGCCGTTGAAAGTAATATACAAGAAGCCCTCAATGTTTGTTTGCTATTCTCCCTTTTGATCACTTTTCTCCTCCTGCTCTGATATTTCTTTTATTTGCTCTTTTTAGGATTTCACAAATGTCATTTGCGCAATAAACTATACGCACTCTCTCTGTGATTTTTACAATCTATCGAGTTTTATAATTGATCTGTGGGTGAAGTCATTGAAGATTATTACTGGATCGAGTTGAAACGATATAATGTACATGGAGTTTAACGAGTTGTAGAGCGGATTCAATTTGAGGTCTTTGTGAAATATGAATGATTCATTCATGTTTATAATGCAGAAATCGGAGATTGCTTCTAATGAGAAGAACAGGGCATCTGCAGCGGCATTGAATGCGGAAGTTCGTCGGACCAAAGCTCGACTCATGGACGAAGTCCCTAAGCTTCGTAAACTTGCGCAGAAGAAGGTATAAAGCTTGTTTGAAACCTTTCAGGGCAGCTTTTTCAATTTATATAGTTGGGTCATGAGTCGACCGTTAATGCATTTTCAATTCTCTTTACTTTCATTTTCTTTCCCGCTTGATATTATTTCCCATTAATGGTTTTGTGAGATATATGGTTCATATCTTTTGTCTCTCCCTGTGTGTGGAAGGGAATACTTTTAGCTTAGTTGGAAAGAAGTGGGAAAGATGCATTTCTCCATATCGATTTTGCGTTGGACATATGAATAAAAGGACTGATTCCAAGTCTATGAATAACAGGTTAAGGGTCTTTCAAGTGAAGAAATGGGCATTCGGAATGATATGGTTCTGGCTTTGCCAGAAAGGATCCAAGCAATACCAGATGGTACCACTGGTGCAGCTGCAAATCAAGCTGCAGGAGTAGGGCTTTTTCCCTCATCTCAGAATATCAAGTTTGATTCATTAGGTGACCGACCAGCACGTCAGATGCTAAATGCATTTGACTTTATTTTATTTTTTTGTTTTTTTATTTTTATCGTTGGTAATATTTGTCTATCGTTCCCAACCTCAGAAGGATACAAGGACGATCTATATTTCCAACAAACTGAAGAATCAAGTCAGTTTAGATCAGAGTATGAGATGCGAAAACTGAAACAGGCATGTAAGACTCGTACTGCTGTATTATAATTTCCGCTAATTTAGAAAGGCTTGAAATTTATGGTTAATTAAGGACATTTCTCGCCAGCTGATATGCTGCTATCTTATATTATTCAAATTAAAATAAAACAGGATGAAGGGCTTGATATCATATCGGAAGGATTGGATACGCTGAAGAATTTGGCCTATGATATGAATGAGGTTGGTTGCGTTGTGTTGGAATTTTGATAAATTAGATCGTAGATTATTGTATCGCTTAGGGTCTCTAGCCGCAGTTTTAGCAGTTGTGTGCGCCATGGACGGTTCTTTAATGCAGTTTTGTGCATTCAAAATAAAAAATCTATTAGTAGGTTAAAAGTCCTAGATGATAATCGTGTTTTCTTTGTATTATTTGCGTGTAAATTCAGGAACTGGACCGGCAAGTTCCATTAATGGATGAAATTGATACGAAGGTAAGAAACACACCCCCCCAATCATATATGCTGTTCTATCAACTGGTGGATTGTTTCATACATGAAAACATGAGGCTAATGGTGCTTGGCATCTAATATACAGGTCGATAAGGCCACATCCGAGCTTAGAAATAATAACACGAGGCTAAAGAAAACTCTCAACCAGGTTTCTGACTTGATTAATTGTTCTGTGTGTTTTTTTTTAAAAGAAATACTTCCAATACAATTAGCAACAATTTTAATGTTCCCGTGACAGGTGAGGCCTAGTCGAAATTTTTGCATTGACATTATTCTGCTGTGTGTTCTCCTTGGCATTCTTTCCTACATTTACAAGTAAGTTACAATCTTTTCAAAGTGTGCTCCTCCACTGGCATTTAGATCCTTTCACTGTTTATATACGTGGGAGCTGTGCGCCTTTATGAAATTTAAAAATCACTCTATTGATTTAGTATTTTAAGTGCGACATCTGCTTCTTGCTCACTCTATAATCTCCCCATCTGTCTCCTATGTTCCTAATTAAACTCTTTTCTCTTTGGTTCAGTGTGCTGAGGCAGTGACTTGATCAGGAATGCTTCCACTGTTGCACCATGGAATTACATTCTTAGATTGTCTGGGACTTCCTGTGTGATTTTTTTAAAAATTTTCCTTTATCTTTCTTTTCTGTTTCTGATCATGGCAAGTTCCATAATATGTTATTGATGTGCTTCATAATTTCCCAGTGCATGAATGTTTGGATGGAAAATGTCATAACTCTTTCTTTTATATACCTTTTTCATCCATATTTCTCCCCATGTGACATTTCCATGTCTTCATATAATAATTGCGTTGCTTAATATGTTTAATGACTTGTCGCGCTGCAAAAAAAAAATCGATTCAATCATATAATTTAATACACAAGGCCGGTTGGCTGGAAAAATGTAAACTGCACTAACTCAACTGCTAAATAAAATATCAATTAAACTATTTGAGATTACAAAATGCAACCTCTATGATGAAGTACACATCAGCCAAGAAATTGTTGTATCCAGCATGTAAACATCAATGGATCTTCCATCTTATCTCCAGTGTGGTATTCATCCTGGTGGCAGCAACACTTATAAATAAATAGTTAATCTGAGTCGCATATGAGGACACTGTCCTTAATGGCTATTCCGTGACTACCGGTAAAATAAGTTATAATACTCCCCAGGATTAAACGGATTCTTCCTGCAAGACAGGGTGAGTAGAACGGCAAAAATAGTATAACTCAGCTAGTAAAATAATATGTCAAAAATGAGGAGAAAGAGAGGTGTACGAAGACTCAAATGCAATGTGCATGAGCCTCTTTTAAAACTCTCATTTTAGACCCTTTTTATATAGCATGACCTTCATAGAGTTGGGGTAATTTAAAATCCATAACTCAACCAATTTAATCGGCTTCAATTCCATTAACATCACAGATACAACTGTTTTGCAACATTGGCATTGGCATTGAATATTTTAAAGAAAGGACATTCTGGAAGTGCAATGATACACGTTTCAAATAAAACATCTTTAATGCCATTAAAGGTCAGTTACAAACTAGAATACCCAACATTCAATATTGAAAATTGTTTCTTTTCAATATTTGTTCCAACGTGGATATATGTTACTGTAAGCAACACAGAGACTTTAAAATAATTCATTGGATTCAAAACTGATTAATTATTATTTTCCCCTCAAAATTTCATTTAAAATAATACTTGTATTTCTGTAAACTTTTAATAAAAAGTGTCTTATACACATTTAACTTGTGCATAAAGGGTAAGGAAAAATTACCGGATCTGTCACTAGTAGCCTTTATCATGTGCAAATTCTTTCTTCCTCTTAATTCATTTATCAATCTAAGATCATATTTTGTCAGAAATTCTCTTAGATCTCATAATCCCAAATAATGTGAGACTCTTCATTTGACACACCTACAATATTTACAACAAAAATAAGCTTGACATTATTCATTTAATTGTTGAGGAATCCCATGAATACAAAGATAAATCATTTTCTTCCCTGACAGCAGCCAAAGTATGAGCTTTTTTTTTTTTGAGTGAGTATGAGCTTATTTATTTGGCCGTGTGTCATCACTCATCATGTTTTCCAAGTGATCCCATGAATAAATGAAAACCTTGTAATCTTAATTATAGCAAGAATAATAAAATACGACTACAATGGAATAATATATATATATATAGAACAATGGAAGATTCACTTGCATTAACTTGGAGTCCTGATGATCGATTACATATGGCTGACTACGTCTGATCTAATCACTTCTTTATTGCATGAACCTTCCTGTTGTAAAGGGTAATTCATTCGGTTGTTGAAAATTGATGGTGGGATCCACAATTCTCTGCCCAAGAGCTCCCTCATCATTACAAGCACCTTGGCCATAGAAGTTTGTATCAGTAAGATTATCAGTCTTGTTATTCACTGGGTTAAAAGAAATCAGATTTCCACGTTGACCATCTTCACTATTAGACATCCTTTTTAGGGAGTCGAAGCAACTGATGTAGTCCAACGAAGAAGCGACTGTCACCTGAGGACCCACTGAAGTGTAGCTATGGCCACCTTTGCTGCTTCTAAAGTTCATACCACTCATAAAGTTGTCAGAAGGAAGCTTATTAGGTTCTCCACTGTCAAGAACAACAGAAGAAGCCAAGATTTGATAATCTGCTCTGATCATTAGTAGGTTCGATTTTGAGCCCCATTGATTCTCCTGATTCTGATCACCTCTATGATTCGATGATGAGTAGCCTTTATGTCGAACCCGATATAGGACCCAATCATCCAACTGTGTCACCACATAGTTCGTTCATTATTAGAATTCACATTTATTTAACACGCTTCTACATCATTTCATGTAAATAATGGAGACTTACCCGCATGGAACCTTTGAACCTTGAAAGTTTCCTGGTTGTTTCGACCAATCTGTATTCGTTCATGATCCAATCAGTCTTAGTGCCTTTGGGTGGACGACCTGAATAAAAAACCAAAACTTTCTTCACTCCTATGAGCTTTGATCCGCAGCGAGTGAGAACCGGCTTGTCCGTTCCTGTAGCTTTCCAATACCCAGAAGCTGCGGCCCTGTTTGGCCTTAACCCATTTGGATATTTTCTTTCTCTGGGGCTGAAGAAGTACCACTCATCTTCTCCAAACAAAGCCTTCTCTGCATAGTTACTACAAAGCTAAAATCATTGGAACTAAAGACATAATACTCACAAGGAGGAGTGATTAATGGTGACGAACAAACCAGGTAGCTCCCATGGGTTAAACTTGTAAAGATTAATTTCAGCAACGATAGGAGCTGGAAGTGGATGCGAGTTGATCTTCTTCTTCAAGTAATGAATAATGAGTTCCTCATCAGATGGATGGAACCTAAAACCGGGTGGGAATGTGTTATTGAAGCGCAGTTGATGATCCCCCTCCATCACGGTACAAAACTGACAAGAACTGATAAACGATGCTATATATCAGCCTGAGTGGGCAGTAGATATGAGAGGAAGCACAAAATCGCTTGCATTATATGTGTGTTGCATGGTTCGAGAGAAAAGTAATCACTCATAGGTGTGGTTTTAATGAAGATGATGACACAACGGGAAAAAGTAATCACTAGCTAGTTGCATGGTTCGAGAGAAAAGGACGGGGAGAGCAGCTAATTCGTCCTAATATGTACTCTTTGCTGCAAGCTCTTCCAACTCACGCAATATTTTTCACCAGCTCAAAACCTCATCATCGATCAGCACAATGTCCTTATTCATAGAACACGGCGGCTCAGAGAAACTAGCTAGAAATTGAAAATGATATTATCACATCATACTATATCCGGTCCCTCATGTTGAGTTTGATCCAAAATTTAATATATCAATCCATGTTATCTCTTATATGTATTTATCATTTTTTTTCCAAAATTAATTTACTCAACTTGTAAAATAATATGGAATCTAAAGTTAATCAAATCACATTTATGACAATTAATTGACTATTTTTTAATTTACCCAATGAATTAGTTAAGCAAACCTTTCATTAAAGACACGAGGGAATAACTTATAAATTACTTAGTAGCAATTACCTATAGTATTATTGGGTAACCATAGCTAGTTTACATTCAAATAGATCTAATTCTAATTGAAGATGATTCTCCTAATATGAAGATAATTCAAATCCTTAGCGGAGTATTTAACAACTTTTATTTTTTTGGGTTCCCAATGATTAGGTGCCTTCCACTTAATCCTGTCGCGAGTGAAGAGTATTTTTGGACCAAAAAAGACAAGAATGTGGGATAAGAGAGAATCGTGTGTTGGGATAAGAGTATTTAATGACAATGAGCAGGAATCTTGCAGACAAGTAACTCATAGAATGGAGAAGTACCATCCAACATTTAGAATTTGAACAAACCGATAAAACCCAGAGCATAGGGTTGTCGTTATTGTATAAGCAGTGCATGGACGAGGAGCGAATACACAAGCTCATCTTGTTATAATCGCATTGAGGTTGTCATGTTGTGCAGATGAAGGCGTGGAGTCCTAGGAATCTAATTTTATGAGCAACACCATCTGCTTGCAAACCCATGGGGTATGGGATATGTCTTAAATTACGGCTTAACATTACAAAGTACACACAAAATTGTGCAAATATATATGTGTGTGTCTGTATGGGGCTTAAGCTCCACACAAGAGGGAGGTTTTTTTTGTCATAACTTACACACTCATTATATGAACCTTTCTCTGGGGAAAAAAATTAAAAGATGAATTTGGGGTCATTGGATTTCAATCTTCCAACTTATAAGCGGAAGGAGGTTAATTGAAGGAGGGGTTGAGAGCTTGAGAGTTTTGATATATATTAACCTTTATTTTGATATAAATAATGGGCTTATTTGTTGAAGCGTTTGGAAAAATCAAAATTACGTTCAACAGTATTTTTTTTAAAATGAGATAATCTCCTTCATATATTTACCTCGACTTACATAAAAGTATTTTTCTATTGTGTTCCCAAGCCGGCACAATGTTAGGAAGAAAAGAATAGAAGGAAAACTTTCGAAAATGGTAATTTTATTTAATATATTTAGAAGCTTTCCTTTCTAGCCTTTCCCCTATTTTTTTTTTTTCACTTTTCCCTCAATTCGAACGTAGCTTAAGAATTTTAACTTGCATTTAAATTTATAATACTACTTCCTTCGAATTTATTCATAAAAATAAATTTTAGTTTTGAGTGGACTGTGGACATTGATTTCGGCTTTTTTTTCCTCAATTTAAAATTTTTGAAGGATGGGAAGACTTATCAATACACACGAGACTGAGTAAAGTGATGATGTCCAGATTGTCTTCATACAAATCCAAGAGACTCTTTCCATACTTTTTGGACGTTCAGGTCTTTCATTTTATTTTGTAATATTGAAGTATTCACTGCTATAATGTTATTAAACATTGTATTAATATTGTTAAACCATTTTTGTTAGACTAATAAACGGATTTTCTACTTTAACTTTCATGCATATTCAGAGTTTAATAACATTTTTATGAGTTGTTTTTTAAATATAATAAAATTTTTCACATTATCTTAACTTTTTTTTATAAATATTTAAAAGAAAAGAATCCGTGTGTAGTAATTTTTCAGAAAACAAAATTTTTTTTTTCGGTTGTCCATCCGGTTCGCCGGAGCTTCGCTCCGACTACGTCCGGATCCAACCCGCGTCGTGCACCTGGCATGGTGGGTGAGTCTCCCAACGGTGGCTGCTGCATACACAAGGCTCGAACCCGAGACCTTACTTAAATTGGAACAAACTGTTTACCACTTGATCCAACCAACCGTTGGTCAGTAAACAAATTTTATATATGAGTTGTTTAGGGCAAGAATGCATGTATGTATGGGCCTATAAAATAGTTATAGGCCCAATCTATGGAGATTCCATAGATTCGCGTTGTGTTACCGTCACATCCATTTCTGTCCGCTTCGAACCTCTCCCTCTTTATTGTACATATTTGGGAAGAATTTCTTCTTAATGGTATACATAAATTAAGATAAAATATTCTTGAAATGCGTAAAAACGATATCGAAATCCATAAAAACCATATTAAAATCCAAAAAAACCATCTCAAAATTTATAAATTCTTCTTGGATTCCGTAAATTCTTCTCGAAATCCGTAAACTCCTTTATCCCAACGGATTGTCAAACACACCCTTTATTCCTTTACCCTCTTTTCCCCAACATTGTCCCCCATTTTATTAAAGAGCCTTAAACAACCTACTTAACACTACTTTACTGTCAGTGGAGGGGAGGGGGAGGGAGAGAGAATTTCTCTTCTCACTAAATAACAAAGTGATATTGGTACCGTTTGACAAAGCTTATTAATCCCCTAAAAGTACGTTTAACAGTATTTTTCTGTAAAACGAGATAATCTCCTCCACGTATTTACCTCGACTTGCGTAAAAGTACTTCTCTACCGTTTTCCCAAACAGACTCAATAAGTGAGTTGTACATGGTTATTTTGATGAAATGAAGGATCATACTTAAATAAAATGTGAGTAAAAGGAGAGTGAGTAAATGGAGAGATTCCTAGCCCCATTTCCCTGTATCTCTACGCATGAAGCTCGGATTCCCATATCCATGTTTCTCAGAAATTTCGTGTCCTGTTTTTTATGATGAGTAAGGTCATAGTATGCTTTAAAGCACCTTAATTACTTTTCTCGGT
Source organism: Vachellia pachyceras (assembly GCA_025593235.1). Classification (NCBI taxonomy): domain Eukaryota; kingdom Viridiplantae; phylum Streptophyta; class Magnoliopsida; order Fabales; family Fabaceae; genus Vachellia; species Vachellia pachyceras. The sequence goes on along the minus strand of JANTPZ010001874.1, from coordinate 7,759 downwards.
CTCGAGTAAATTATGCTTATTGATCAATAACGATTAATTATAAGGAAATTTAATATCAAGTTCCAAGTGACCCTTTTAATAAATAAAATGTCTTAAAAATTAGTAAAATTACTCTAAGATCCCAATTGTAATTGGTCAGGTTGCTATGATGGCCAGTGATGTTCTTAATGACAACCGAACCAACTACTGTTGGAACCTGATGGTAATTTTACCAATTTTTAAAAATTTTATTTATTAATTCCTTTATTTAAAATCTAAAGGTAGATTTTCTATTGATGGCATCAAGTAAGTTCGCTTTTTACCATTGAAGTTTCACTCAAAATCAGTAGCCAAAAGTAGAATTACCAACAACACTACTGTGATTTGTTCAACGTACGGAGGGAGTTGTTGGGCGAAGTGATTAAAGGATCTCAATTATTTTTAGGCAAGAGAACAAATTTAAATTTTACAAATGAAATAAAAAAAGGGAAATTTATTCTTAGTCCCAAATAAGTAAGTTATTTAAGGAATGATCCTATGAAGGAAAAAATTTAATGAGAAGTCCCAATTGATAACATGAGGTCCTTTTATTGACAACATCATGCGCTGTGTTGACAACACATCATTTGTCAATGAGATCTCTCATTAAATATTTTCATCCATATGATCATTCCTTAAATAACTTATTTATTTGAAACGTAAGGTTAATCCTCTCTTAACAAAAAGTTAACTCCTACTCACACTCTCTATTCGTACATGTTCCTATACGTGATGTACTGCATATTAATTTGCATGCAGGTGGTTTGTCAACGTCACTAATTTTTGACATTTTTATACTAATCGATCAATGATGGAATACTGCGCCGTGTGATTAATCCTCTCAACGTATTTACCTTATTCATAATTGTAGTTAGTTTAATATATAAATATTTAGATCTTATTTAGTTTCAAAACCTAAGTTTTATCTAACCACAATCACTCATATATTTTGGAAAAGCTATTTTAGTTACAAAATCTCAGTTTGAAATCTAGGTTTTGAAAAAGCTATTTTATTATCAAATAACACCCATTCTCCTAATAAATTTTCCTTTTCCTACCTTTTCTTTCTCTCTCATCTTTCCTATCTACTTTTTGCCTCGGAATGCGTAAAAACTAAAACTTTCTAAACACAATCATTACCTTAACCTAAGTTTTACCTCGGAATCCATAAAAATATTCCCAAAAGGACTTCTAAACCCGCTGCTCTTGATAGAAGTATATTTTCTTGGCCAAAACAGTAGAAAGTATCAGTTATTTAATTAATTCCCGATGCAAACAGTGAAGTGAGTTGATTAACACATCTTCGTAGAGGCGATACATGGCTGTCGAATACAAGAGAAAATGAAAAAAAAAAAATTAAAGAAACAGTTTTCATGCACGCCCCATTGAGTGGAGGATAGAGACGCTTCACTCAGAAGTAATATATTATATAAAGCCATTTGTTAAAACCGGCATCAGATTGTTATATTGGCATGTGACTACTAGTTTATGGCTCCGTTTGGATAGCCCGTTGGAAAAACGGACATAGATTTGGAGGCAATTTATGTGAGAGGAAAAGTGTCTCGGTAAACGCACCCGTTGTGTCAACGGACAAAACAAACAGAGCCTATATAGGTAGCTAGCAACCGACGATTATTGGTGATGATACATCTTTATATTCAGGTTGACATAAATAACATCATTTTCAAATCGAAAATTCATATTCATTTTTCATGTTAATTAATTGACTGATGTTGGGTCTGTAACTCTTACCCACCATGACATGTGTTTGTATTTTTTTAATATATATACTCTTACGTAATTTTTTATTAAAAAAATTGACGGCTAGGTTAAATTAGATGAAATTAACAGTAAAGTTGGTTGGATGCTAAATATTAATCTTTTTGCATTAAGACAGTCATTAGGTTGGTCATCACGGGCAATGTCGAGACAAGTCTTTCACACACACACACACACACACACACACACATTAAATAGGGGTAATTATGCAAAGCAGCAACTAGCTATGGTATTACAGTAAGGTTTTTTGGATTCTAGTTAAACTCTTTTAAGGTACTTGGTGTAACTTGGAAGACTGAATTGCCTTTAATTAATTAAACATAACACAAAACGAACAGTTCTCTATACATTGATGGGATGGGTTGGTATTAATAATTTGACTGCAAGATGTGTTTGTAGTGCATATTTGCATATATTTTTTTAGAAAAATTACCTAGAGGTCCCAAACAATAGAGTTAACTACAAAATGGTTTTAAAGATTCACAAAATTACTATAAAGTCCTAGGAGCAGCTGCTAAGGTTGTTAATTAAAGCTAGTGAAGTTGTTAATGACAACCTCAACAGCTACTCATATGACCTTATGATAATTTTGTGAATATTTGGGATCATTTTGTCGTTAACTCTGTTGCTTGGGACATTTGGGTAATTTTCCCTATTTTTTTATATGACTATCCCGTAACACACTTCATGAGATAAAAATTCGTTTAATGTTGTATCTGATAGTGATGACGAATTTGAGTATTGCTAGGCTCAATTTAATTGTGGTAATCATTTCAAATATATTTTCTGTATTAACCTAGATTTGAACGTTAGATATTATTTTGATATGAAAAATTTAAATATGGACAATGAAAAGGACTGTGAGGGCATTCATCTGTATAATAAAATGGAGAAACACATGAAGGGGGAAAAAAGAGACGTGTATATATAAATTATAATAGCCATCATATTGGACGAGAAAGCTCTGAAATGTTTGAGTTGATTTGGTATGATAGAACAAGATCCAGCGAAAAGTAATTGGAAAGTGAAATTTGAAAATTCATCACTGCTCATGAAATTATTAAAAGTGTTTGCAACTTTATGCTTCATGTAATTTAATCCAATAATATTTGTTCAACCATGGATCGGCCAATCAAATATCTATCCCAATAGTTATATAGTACTCGTTCTAATATAAAAACACTAGTTAATCCTCGCCAAAAAGATCAGTAATCTAAGCATGCATGCATGCAAATTTAGCTGTCAATATAATATACACGTGTGTATAATTTTGTTTAAAATCAGAGTTAATTACGTGCGCATGAATTTTAACATGCAGCTGGTTAATTAGAAGTTTATTGATTAGGTGGTGATTATATGCCACGCCGTCCTCTCCCCAAAAACTAAGACTATGTTTGTAAAAGCAAAACATGTGGGAGGGAATGACTCATTCACTTGTTAGATGAATAACCTTCAAAGTTGAAACAAAAATCCTCTTACATTTTTACTTCGTAAATCGTAAATCATATTGAAAATATAACTTCTATCGCTAATCTAATCATACTCGTTATTTTTGTAATCCATACTAGCTACTTGATAATTTAAATTATTCTACTACAATGGGTGTGTTTGTAATGATGTTAGAAAAGCATATTTATGCAAGCGAAATAAAACTCATATCGTGTTTGTTTGGGAACACCGTTTCCCCAACGTTGCACGCAAGCCGAAATAAAACTATATCAAAATCCATAAAAACTATCTCGAAATCCATAAAAACCATCTTGGAATCCGCAAAACTATCTAGAAATCTATAAAATACCTTGAAATCTATAAACTCCTTTCTCCTAACGAGATTCCCAAACACATACATCATATGTTTATCTCGTAAACCATAAATCACTCGAGAAAAAGTGGATTATACTGTTAACCCCAGCGTACACGCAATATATATATTTCCATATGATTTCCTTCCGTCTTCCCACGTTGGGCCTCTAGATAATATATCTTGCTATCATGGATTTACTACGCATGTGATATCTTTTATCCTATATTGCTGGAAGTTGAAAATGACACCAGGCACGGGAAACCTTCGATCCTTGATAAAAGATTTAGGCTGTAGTGGAAATATGAACGACTAAGGTAGTAGTAATATCATTTTTATTTCTTTAACGCCATTCTGAATGTTGAACCAACATGTGTGTGTCTGTGTATGCGACAGGAGACTGATAAAAAAAGAGGAAGACAGCATATTTGTTTGATTGAGTGGGGTCTCCACTCTGAACCAGTGAGACCTCGAGGACGGCGCCACCCAAACCCCCACCCATATCTAAAACCTCCCTTTATCCACTCTAATCATGCTTTAATCATTCTATTATTGCCTCACTGGGTTTTTTTTATGTTTGAAACAGGTAAAACTATACTGAATTAAAAATCAGGTAAAATCATGTAAAGACTTGCCGATTAATTATCCTTTTTGAAAGAAAAGATATTGAATTAGGAGGGCCTAATATTTGAGTAATAAATTAACGTGGGAGAGGGATGTGTGGGTAGAAAGGATAGAAAAAGAATTGTGTCACAAGAAGTCAAGCGTTCCTTTTTTTTGCCTTGTATTGGAATTTTCTTCCTCCTTCCTTCTTTGCTTCTTCCTTCTGCTACAGTCTACCTCTGCTTCTGCTTCTATACGTGCCTAGCTCAAGCGAATCAGCTTAATTATATATCATTTGAGCATTTCTTGGTTTTTATGTGATCTTCATATCTTCTTATACTCACTTAATTAGCTTCTCCTTGTTCATAGATATAACACCCAAACGTATTACCGATTGACTGTGCCCTTCTTCCAAATCTGAATATGTCTGAACAACCCTTTTCTCCTCCTTCAACTGTCAAAACCTTCCTCCATCACTCTACTAATACTCATCCAAATCCTCTCAAGAAGAAGAAGAGAAATCTCCCGGGAACGCCAGGCAAGTTTCCTTTCTCCTATATACATATATTCTCCTCCCTCTCTGCAGTATTCTCCTATCAAGTTACTCGCTGTATTAATTAATTCCTGCCGTTAATGAAATCCTCGAAATCGATCGTGGGGCAAATTGAATCTGCAGATCCGGATGCACAAGTGATAGCGCTGTCTCCCAACTCGTTGATGGCCACGAAGCGTTTCGTGTGCGAAATCTGCAACAAGGGGTTCCAGAGAGACCAGAATCTGCAGCTGCACCGCCGCGGACACAACCTACCCTGGAAGCTCAGGCAAAGAAGGGACAGAGAAGCGGCCAAAAAAGTGTACGTGTGCCCTGAGAAGACGTGCGTCCACCATGATCCTTCCAGAGCCCTCGGAGACCTCACTGGCATCAAGAAGCACTACAGCAGAAAACACGGTGAGAAGAAGTGGAACTGCCACAAGTGTTCCAAGAAATACGCCGTTCACTCCGACTGCAAGGCACATCTCAAGATTTGCGGGACAAGAGAGTACAAATGTCACTGTGGCACTCTTTTCTCCAGGCAATTGATTGATTTCTACATTCTGCTTCATTATTTCTTCAAATTTTATATACTAATTAATTAACTCTATCTCATGATTCCGTCTTGCCTCAGGAAAGACAGCTTCGTGACTCATAGAGCTTTCTGTGATGTCTTAGCGGAAGAAAATGCTCGAACAAGCTTCGTTCCTGAAGCACCTAGAATAGTCCCTCATATTTTTACCGGCTATTATCCACCAGGGTATAGTGGAGGTCCATCGGAAACGTTGATCCAGGTCGATAATTCTAGCGTGCCCGATCATTTAAAGCAAAACATGAACATGCTTGCGACTTGTTCGTCCTCATGGCTGAAACAATACCCAGAAGCATCATTCGAAAGTTTTCCCAATCTGGCCGTGTCTGGGGTACCTCGTCAGCTGAAGGAGGAGGTAGAAGAAGGAGGGAGCACAGGTGGATTGCCGGATAGCCAAAGCTCCTTTTATTGTAGTAATTATCAAAACCCATCATCGCAAATAGGCTTGTCTCAGCCTCATCATCATCACATGCCATCGCCCACTTCATCACTGTTACAAAATGAAAGCCAGATGGGATCCACAGGAAGCGACCATATCAACATTTTTGGGTTGATGGGAGAGTCCTTATTACCACTCTCCAACAGCACCACGCCGTTCAGAAGTGGCGATGAGGCAGGGCTAGTATATTTCAAGAACAATACAGTAAACGGAACGGATCAGAACTTGAACGACTTGGTGATCTCACAAGTAAACGCGAATCTTGGAGTTGGAGGTCATGATGGTGATGGATTGGTATTGAATGATTCGAACTCGAATTTAGATCGAATGGATTTGAATGGTTTAACCAGAGATTTTCTAGGCGTTGGTGATGGAATAGGGAGTTGGCCAAGTTTAATGCAATAGGCTCCGCAGCTCAGCCATGGAGCTCGATCAGAGACGCAAATTCCTCACTGATAAGCGATTAAATGACTGGCATATATAAGAAATATTCAGATCGATAGGTATAATGATGATGTAACAAATAGCTATATACAATGACTTGTGAACAGTATGTGTTACGTTATAAGTGGTTATCGATCGAGTCAAGTACGTAGGGCATTTAGGTAGTTGATCGATGAGCATTTTACCGACTAATAAGTTGAATTTTAATAGAAGGTTAAAAGTATTTATGGTCGATCGGTAAGTAGGCATAACTTTAGATGGCTGCCTCACATTTTTATTTTTTAAATGGCTCTCTTATATCAATAAAAATGTTGACAGGCTTGTTCACTAGAGACTGTTTGAGTTTCATCACCTCTTATTTACATGTGTTTTGAGAGACGCAGACTCATTTTCTGGTTCTATTCGTTTTATTGCGTAACATAATTAGGATCAACTCAGTTAATTAATAATATGCATATATGTATCACTTAATTATATATACCAACAAGTTATATATTAATTGTAAATTTTGACATATGTATATGTATGTATATGGATCGTGCATTTCGATAATTGTACAAGGAATTTAAATTAAGAAAAGATTCCATCGTAAATTAATTATGAATGATGGAATGTGCAATTGTGAAAGGAATATAAGAGAGATCTCGTGAGTTGAAAGTGGGGCCATCATTTGTGCTGGAATGAGGGACTCACGATCTGAACAATCGGTGACATCTGAATCCAACAATCATATAAAGAGAGAGCAAAGCTGCGGGTCCATTAGCATATCGATTTGAAAATACAGTAGATAAGTACTTTTACGCCAGTTGAGGTAAATATGTGAAGGGGTTTATCTCGTTTTACAAAAAAATACTGTTGAACGTATGTTTAGACTCCCTATGATTATTATCAAGCAGAGCCATTGTGCATTTGGATTAGCAACTCAAGTTATTTTTTTAACATGATTTACAATCTATAAGATAAATATGCATTGTGAGTTTTATTTGGACTTACGTAAATATGATTTTCTAACAATAATACAAAGTGCTCCAATTATTCAACTTCCTTTTATGTTTCTCTCTCTTTTTTAATCATTTACTTTGCTTAGGAAAATAAAACAAGGCAAATACAAAGGATAAGTCTAACCATAATCTTTCATCATTGCTTCCTTTTAATTGAGGAGGGACGATGATAAAAAATTGAAAAAAAACCCAATAGTTTCGACCTATTCTATAGCAAAATGGATAGAGATAGATATAAAAAAGAGTCTCACTTTTAACTATCCATGTATACATGCTATGATTTTTTATATTTATATTTCTTATTAACATTTTCTTATAAAAAAGATATTAGTGTCGTTTATCGAACTCTAGAGAGAGAGATCAAGAAACCAAGTTTAAATAGTCAACTTCCCATTACATGATATTATTTATATATATTAGCCAGAGAAAATCAAGTCATAGATGACAATTTTAACTAGCAATAAAACCTCCTTAAAAATATATTCGGACAACAACGAACGCATAAAATAAAATTAATATCTTAAAATAATTACAAAACAGCAACAAACAC
>JANTPZ010001873.1:0-17582 GCA_025593235.1 Vachellia pachyceras | reverse complement strand
GCATCTTTCTTGGCTTCAACATCTGATTTTTCTTCACCAGCATGACTTGTCTAGTAAACAAAGGTTTTATGTTTAATTAATAATCCATGTGTTTTGGAAAATGCACATGAGAAAGAGAGGCTTTACAGGAGGAAGTAGACATTAATTGTAATGTGGACTAAAATCCATTAAAGATTGACATATTCACATGTTTCTTCATCATTAGCTTATTTGCAGCCTTAGACATAAAAAAAAACTAATGTTCCTACAAAATTATCCCAAGATTGCTATCTGATGTTCACTTATCTATATTGCACATGATTGACATATGTGCTCTTCAATTTGAGAGAGTGTGGAAATTTCTGATGCTTTCTTCGATTCTTCATATGATATCCACTTTAAAGAAAAAGTTAAACTATAGACCTTATATTAGGGACCGGAGGGGTACCTTATTTTTCTTTCATCAACTGGTCATTGATATCATGTTTCATAGCTTTCTACATATTATTCTCATCTCTTACAATATTCTAACCTGAGAATGAAGTTCACCACTTGAAGTTGTTTTTTCCATATCCACCTCTTCCATCTTAGATTGTGTACCTTTGTGCCTCTGTTGATCAGAAGCATATGAAGAAACTTCACCTGTTGGGTTCTTCTTTGGTAATACAGAACTTGGTGAAAAGGGCAAGTTTGATTGAACAGAGATATCAGCAATTGATTTATTATGCAAATTTGATAGACCATGATCTTTATTGCTTCCTTTGTTATCTATGTTGTGATCTTTGTCAATTGTTGCTGAATCATTCATATCTATAACATCTTCTCCCTCCTCTGTGTAATGCTCATGAAGTTTACACCGTTGCTGTTAAAAAAATGAAAAGAACATTCTCATCACCCTTTATTACCTGGTATGAAAGTTTTAAGCAAATGGATTGATAAAATTTGGAGGTTTGATCCTCTTTCCACAAATTTGCGTTGAGCCTATTTTATGTTAGTCAAAGTTCATTGCGTAATCTGAATTTAACCTTACTGAAATCTGAACTACATATAGGAGAAGGAAAAAGAATCATTTACCTTTAATCTTTCTGCGTTTTCTTGAGAAGAAAAAACATCTAAAGTTTTCAAAGCCTCATCTGTTTCATTTTGCATCCCTGTTTCTCTTGTATCACCAAAAATGTTTTGATCATAACTTACCGCGCAAGTCGGTGTGTCTCCGGGAAACTCGCATGTCGATGACACCGAGCTCACATCGGCTGAATTTCCTTCATATATCTCTTGCAAGTGAAATGGTGAAAGAACATCCTTATTGAAGTTATTGTCTGCTTTTGGAGTACCTTCAAAACCACCAATTCGATGTACTCCTTCTCTCACATGGACTGAGTTTCCCCACATATCTTCACTTCCAGATGAATAGTCTTTCTCATTATCCCCGTCATATACTGAAGATTCTTCATCTGAGCTTAAACCGGAGGCATTAAGTGTTTTTGTTGGTGAAACAACTTCTGAAACCTCTACTTGTAAGTCAGAAGCTATGGAGTTTGTTGGAGTTTTACGAAGTTGCCTCCTAGTGTGCAACATATTTTCATGATTCTTCTCAGGGGGAGCGGCAAGAGATTTGAACAGAGATTCATTTATCGTAGTGCTATTAGATATTGGATTCCTTTTTTCTAGAGTCATATGTTGAACACTTGCTTCTGGCTTCTCTGAAACTCCAGATTTTTCGAGACTTGACATATTCTGATCAGTTTCTGCTAACACATTATTCCACCTATCTGGTTCCTTGGTATTGCATTGTGGTTTGTTTCTCAGACCACTTTCATCTGAAGAGGCACATTGGGAGAACAATTGCTCAATTAACTTGTCATGAGTTCCCTTTCCCTTATCTGCAACGATAAAGTGTACTTTAGGTTTAACCAGAAAATACTGCCTATGTTTTCTAAGACTTAAAAGATGTTGGGAATATTTGTGACAATGTTCCTATTTGAAAATTTTACTGGTAAAAAGAACTTGACTTGGAGTACAGAGTACTTTTTGAGTATAAAATCCTGTATAATATCGATGTTTTTTGTGCAGAAAAACTTACTCAAACAGGCGCTTTAATGATTTTTCCAAAGATTTAACTCAAAGAGCACTGTCAAACAAGCTGAATTGAGGTATTTAAGGGAATAACAGGTGGTTTTTACCTGGAAATCTTCTGAATCTGTCTACACTAAAGCTTTCATGCCTGGAGATTGCCTTGTCTTTCTGGTTCCCCTGAGTAGATTCTTGATGGATAGTGGATTTCTGCTGAGAAGAATTATAGAGAAAGTTAAAAGTCCTCGCTGATCGAATTAAAGATGGTGCGGAATCAGACATTTCTATTCCATCAACTTCAAATCTCTTTGAACCTCTAAAACTGTTGTTCCTTGTAACAAGCACAGGAGCAAGATGATGAGTTGGATTCACACCTTTATCAAGCTGCATCTTCAATTCTTTTCTTGCTTTACTGTTTGCAATGAGATTCTCCATCCTACTTTTTCTTTCTAACTCCAAAAATCCTACATCCATGAAGGAATCTTTCTTACCATCTTTATTCCTGTCATCATCAGTCTTTGTCCCTTCATTCTCATCATCTTCAATTCCTTCCATGATTCCATAATGCACCAAGTCACTCATTGAAGGCTCAGAGCGCAAGGTTTTTCGGTCAGGACTTGTGGATTTCTTGGCGGGCAAGCTATTATTATCAGAAGAACTATCTCTTGATATCTCATGAGAGCTAATAATAATGCCTTTGTCCTCTGTGTTTATCTCAGAAATAGCATTGTTAAACTCAGTATTACCACCATGCAAACCCCATTTCTTGTCTCTGCAACTTCTTCTCCTACTACTTGTGTTATGATGCGAGGAATAGGTATAGTATCTGTCAAGAACAAAGTCACTTCTGTTATTCTTTCCGGCGAGCCTCGAATGCTTGAAGTCACTCCTTCTCCTCTCTCTTTTGACATATCTGAGCTGAGGCTGCTCAGAACTCCAGAAGATTCTGATGAAAATGGCAGTGACTAAAATAAATGGGGATAAAGAAGCCAGGAAGCTGTAAATGTAAGAGAGGAATATGTAGAGCATGAAGCAGACTGAGAAAACACCAGAAACCACTGGATGCTTTTTAACAAATGTATGGCTTGTGTTGTAAAAAGCCAGAAGCATTTTGCAGAAACGAAGTGAGATTTCCTTTGCATTCAAACCCATGTTTGTTTGTTTTCTTGTTTCTTCTCTCTAAATATGAAAAGTGGAAATAGGTCTGATGAGGTTGATGGGTTGTTTTCTGGAACATCCTAACAATAGAAAACTCAACAAATTAGCCATTATCTGATTCAAAACAAGCAACTGTAATCAGATATGTCTGTTGCATGTTATCTCCATTGATTAAAAAAACAAAGAAGTTTTCTTCCCTGGGAAGCCATTAAAATGCAAAACAATGCAGATTTTTTTTGTGGTTTTTCTTTCTGGGTCCTTAAAATTTTCCGGGAAAGTTTAGAACTTTAGAGGGAATCAACAGAGAAAAAGAGAGATAAAGTTGAATTTCCTCAAATTTTGGTGAGTAATGTTGCTTTTTTGTGATTTTTCTCCCTGGGTTCCCAGAATTTTCCAGGAAAGTCAAGAATTTTAGAAGGAATGGACAGAGAGAAAGAGATGAAGATGGATTTCCCCAAATTTTGGTGAGTAGTAGGCAAAGAAAAGAACAGAAAAATACAGGCGTTTGAACTTTTCCTCAACAAATGGCTAGCCATTGAACAATGTCAGTTCATCTTTTTTTGGAAACTTTTTGCTTGGCTCATAGTTTTATATGATCCTCTAATTCAGGAATTTTTACCATGTATTTTATCTTCCAGTCGTAATTAACTAACCAAATGAATAATAAATGGGAAGATATATAATTAAATAACTACGTAATAAAATCATCTTTCAATGTGGACACAGGTGTTTCAATTTATTCATCGCCAAAATCTATTGGACTTCATTTTGCAAATTTTTTATCCACAATAGTCATGCCCCATTTGTGTTTTTTAAATTTAAAATAATATCTCGATTTATAATTTAACATGATGTTTGATGGCAATAACTAAATATAAATAAAGGGTGCCTATTTTTGTTAAGATTTTAGAATAGTACCTTTCACATTCACATCTCATCAAATTTTAGTCTTTTTACCTATATTTGAATTCAAATTTCTAATAGTCAAGAAAAGGTAATTTAATATTTAATATTTGTATAACATAAATAGAATATAAATAACTTCTTGTAAGGCAAAAAAAAAACAGAGAATCCTTTGTTAACAGTAAAGAAGTCTCACCTAATATGCATTTATATTTAGATAAATTGATACAAGTGTATTTTGAGAAATATTTTTTAATGTAGTGTTAGAAGGCAATTTAGTTTTTTAATCATTTGATATAAAATGAAACAAAAAAGAGAATTAAATACAATTTTCTAATCTTAAAAATAATATAATACATATAAGGGTAAAGTAGCATTTTTGCCACGGAAGTACACACGTTGGAGCATTGTGTATTCGAAAGTTTTCTCTCAGGATTATATTCGCCATGGAAGTTTAGAAAATGCAGAACTTTTCACCTGGGCCAACGGAAGCTGTGATGGCCTTTTCCAAATAGGATAAACGGCCACATCAACCTTCATTAACTACCTAAACCTTTATTAATTAATTTACATGTTAGTTTGCCAAGTAGGATTGTCATCCGAATGAGAGTATTTGTCATTCAGATGCCAAACCCCAAATCTTTTTAAATCGAACATAGAGAACGTAGTTTAGAAATTGATGTTTTCAAATCGTTGTTAACAAACACGGTTTAGAAATTGCCGATGCTGCACTCATTCTGATGAGAACTACCATTCATTGGAATAAAGATGTTCAAATTTGTACGTCACCGAAGGCGAGTGACTCATTCGAATGCATGACAGAGCACATTCGAATTACACCTTTTACATCGTTGTTAGTATATTAGGTTTATAAAATCATGCTGCAGGCATTCAATTAAGGATTTAAGGTCATTCAATTGAGGAGTAAGGCATTCGACGGAGATGAGCGAGAGTGACTAAATCGAATGAGTGGAAGACCTCATTCGAATACGACGTTCTAAACCCTTGTTATCAAATACGGTTCAGAAAGTGATGACACTTCACCCATTCGAATGAGCTGTTGCCCTCAGTCGAATTAGTTGTAGACATGATTCGATAAAGATTTTGTAAATCGTTGTTTACAAGTACGGTTTAGAAAGTGGAAATGTTTCATACATTCGAATGAAGAAGTCCAAGTTATTAAGCTGATTCTAAACCGTTGTTTATTACTACGGTTTAGAAAGGAGATCCTCTACCCATTCGAATTATTTGTAGTCTAATTCGAATGAAAGAGTTCAAATTTGATGACGAAATGAAGTTAGAGTGATTGAATCGAATGAGTTCTTGTCCTTATTTGAATAATTTTTTTCTAAATCGTTGCTCACAAGGACATTTAGAAAGTGAAGATGCTCCACCAATTCGAATAAGATGTATCTCTGATTCGAATGAAGGTGTCCATATTTGTACCTCGACAATATGAAGTTAGAGTGGCACAATCGAATGAGTTCTAATCCTGAATAGAATGATTCTTTTTAAACCGTTGTTCACAGTTATGGTTTAGAAAGTGAATATGCTCCACCAATTCGAATTAGATGTATCTCTGATTCGAATAAAGGTGTCCATATTTGTACCCTTGACGATATGAAGTTAGAGTGACACAATCAAATGAGTTCTAACCATGAATCGTATAATTCTTTCTAAACCATTATTCACAGCTACGGTTTAGAAAGTGAAGACACTCCACCCATTCAAATTATATGTTTCTCTGATTAGAATGAAGGTATCCATATTTGTACCTCGACGATATGAAGTTAGAGTGACACAATTGAATGAGTTCTAACCGTGAATCGAATAATTCTTTCTAAACCGTTGTTCACAGTTACGGTTTAGAAAGTGAATACGCTCCACCAATTCGAATTAGATGTATCTCTGATTCGAATGAAGGTGTCCATATTTGTACCTTGACAATATGAAGTTAGAGTGACACAATCGAATAAGTTCTAAACTTGAATCGAATAATTCTTTCTAAATCGTTGTTCACAGTTATAGTTTAGAAAGTGAATAGGCTCCACCAATAAGAATGAGGTGTATCTCTGATTCGAAGGAAGGTGTCCATATTTGTACCCTCAACAATATGAAGTTAGAGTGACACAATCAAATGAGTCATAACCCTGAATTGAATAATTCTTTCTAAACCGTTGTTCACAGTTACGGTTTATAAAGTGAAGATGCTCCACCCATTCAAATTATATGTTTCTCTGATTTGAATGAAGGTGTCCAAAGTTGTCTCTCGACGATATGAATTTAGAGTGACTCAATCGAATGAGTTCTCATCATGATTTGAATAGTTCTTTCTAAACCATTGTTTACATGTACGGTTTAGAAATTTCACATGCTGGACCTATTCGAATGACCTGTATCCCTTATTAGAATGTTAACTTCTAAACCGTACAACTAAGATATGGTTTATAAGTGTGATGTTGATGGTAGCATTTGAATGATGTTTTAAGCATTGGGATGAGGAGTAAATGAGTGAACTTTCTACACATACATAAAAAGTACAGTTTAGAATGTTAACTTTCTAAACCGTACAAATAACCCACGGCTTAGAAGTGAAACGGTATAAAGGAGTTTAAAACATGACATGTGGCTTCCATCCGACAAGTTATCATTCATTGCTAAATGGTGTACTTTCATACATGCAGTAGTCCGTGGTCGGGATACAGTGATAAGAGGAAAGATGTGCTTGTGAAAGCAACATAAGAGAGATTGATCTGAGGTATCTGACAAAACTTCAGTTCCCACTGTGATATTTGTTTGTTACTAATTGTATTGTAAGATCGTTCTATTTTAAGTAATAATAATTAACGTAGGATTAAGGTTTAATAGTGTGTGGCGGGGGTAGTGCTGTCGTACTTGGGAAAGAGGTTAGTGGTGACGAATTTGATTTTTTAGAGTTTAAAAGTTGAGGTTTGTTAGTCAAGCAATTTCATAATGGAGTTTGGTGAGAAGGAAGAAGAAGTGAAAATTGGTACAGTAGGTCATGATAATGGTAAAAATGATGGATATAGTGACAAAAGTGAGGATATGAATAGTGAAGGGGTTAGTGAGGGTGATGATGATAGTGACGATGAAGATGATCATGTAAGCCTCACTGGTGAGTTGATGTCGGCAGATGTTGGTGACGGTGACAGTGATCATGAAGATAATGAGTTTGGCATTTCTAACATTAATGGGCCTCCAAGAGAAGTGAGGGTCCAAGAAGATACTATTGGGTCAAGGGCCTTTTTCTTCGTGGGTGAGACATTTGCAACAAAAAATGAGCTTGTTCATGCAATAGATGATTATGCCATACAAGGAGTGAAGTTGAGGCTTGTTAAAAGTGAGCCATTGAGAGTTCAGGCCAAATGTCAAAAGAGATGCTCGTTTGTCCTATATGCTTCCAAAGATGGGTCAAATTTGGGGCTGGTAGTCAAGACTATATATTATTAGAGCATAGTTAAAGTAGGGTTTTTAAGAACCCTAAGGCAACAATGAAGTGATTGGCAGCGTATTTTAGGAGGAAGGTTCAAGAGAGGCCGAAGTATAAAGTAGCAAACATGAAGAAAGATGTGCAGTTGACTTGAAACTGAATGTGAGCAAATACAAGTGCAAGAGGGCAAAGAGGCTAATTATGGAACCACCACCGTTGTGTACCATGCCGGGAGACCTAGGAAGACTAGAATCCAAACTGAAGAATCTGTAAGAAGGCAGAAAATGGCTAAAGGACATGAGCCCTTGCAAGTACCAAGAGAATGTGGTGATATGTCATCTGATTTGCCTCTACCTCCACATGAGAAGTGGTCAAAAAGAGGATCCACATCTAAATGCAGTGTATGTAATCAAACAGGACACAACCGAGCAACATGTAAACAAGCACAAATATTTGGTGGCACACATGGAAAACGTAAAACTCCAACTGGCTGCGATACACCATGGGAAGAACCTCAACAACCGTCAATACCATGTGGTGGAAGGGCCTTTTATACAAGTCGCAATCCAACAGGGATGAGGATCCATGTTGATTTGGAAAGTAGTCGGACAATATATAACATAAAAAAGTTCCTTGTCACATTTTGTTTGTTTTAGTGAAATATTGGTCATCAACATTTGAAACTAATTTTCCGTTCATTTTGTAGCCTGGAATGAGCTCAGAAGTAGTTATCAATGAGGGAGTAGCTGAATATCCAATGCAGTATGATGTCGATATGGAGACGAGATTTCCTATTCCAAATGAGAGAGAACTTAGGACAACTACCATATGTAGTGATGTCAGCCAAAACTCATCTTATTTAATCCAATATCTTGGTGATGGATGTACATCCTCGACGCCGACTGATTTGCCATACTCACCTCCTGGTCTCACATAGTATGGACAATCAGCTGTTACAATACCACGTCTTTTAGCCAAGCGACATAACATAATTGAAGCAAGTTGAAGAAATAAGTTGCCACCCATGCGAGGAAGGGACATGGACAGTTTATAGGGGAGTTATGCACCTATATTTCCAGATGATGTAAATTAATGTGTTAAAAGCTGATTGTCTCAACATTGGAGAATATTAATTATTAGTGTAATTTCAATGTCTGAAAGTGGAAATTTGTATATAGAATTGATACTGAATCATTCGAATGAGACTTACACTTCATTCGAATTAATGTTATCATCCGCAGAGTTTTAACCTAGTCAATATGAGGCATCGATTCGAATGAAAATAGGGATACATTTGAATGAAATGTTACATTGAATTTAGAAACGCTCGATTCTAAACCGTAAGTGTGCGTAACGGTTTAGAATGTAAATATACACGAAGCGTTGAAGGTTTCAGGTTCATTTGAATGACTCATAGCCTTCATCCGAATGCTAAGTATGTTACCATCCGAATGGGTGATGTGGCTCGCACGAATGGGTTCGCCTATTCAGGGTTCATGGTTTCTAACCCATAGGTATAACGTTCATGCTTTCGAATGGGTACACCTATTCAGGGTTCATGCTTTCGAATGGGTACGCCTATTCAGGGTTCATACTTTCGAATAGGTATAACTTTGGTGTAGTATGTCTAACCTTATACGTCCGAATGAGTACTATGTGTCATTCAAATATAAACGCATGTTCAGGGGTCAATCTTTCTAAACCGTTTGTCTTACATACAGTTTAGAAAGTTACTTTTCTAAACATTCGCATCAACCATAGTGTAGAATGTCTAACCTTATACGTTCGAATGAGTACTTCTTGTCATTTGAATATAAACATGTGTTCAGGGGTCAATCTTTCTAAACTGTTTGCCTTACATACGGTTTAGAAAGTTGCCTTTCTAAACCTTCGCATCAACCACGATGTAAAATGTCTAACCTTATATATCCGAATGAGTACTTGGTGTCATCCCCTCAAACCCATAGTGGCAAGACCAGACATCCCCTCAGGTCTTTAACGCAATTTAAATGAAATGTCATCCCCTCAAACCCATAACGGCAACACTAGACAATTAATATTTTTTTGGTGGGAAATTGTACAGAAAAAGATAGATGCATTCATGCTAGGTATGGTTTAGAAAGGGTAGTTAAAGATGCATTTGAATGAGGCACAGAGCACATCCGAATGAGGAGCACATTCGAATAGGAACTAGAAACATTCAAATGGGGACTGGTCACATTCGAATCAGGATCAGGTACCTTCTACTTTATTTCTCATTCGACTGATGTCAACTCATTTCCAATGGCATATCCACTTGATTGAGGCATAGGTGATATGACTAATGCTATTCGAATGAAAGAGTTGCCTCAATGGAATGACTAAAATACTTACTGAAACTAGGAAGGATGATTTTGTAAGTGAAAATATGTGTAGAGTGAGAATGGAGACAGAACTGAAGTGGTGTATCCAGTCAAATAGGACATTGTACCCATTCGATGTGGCATAGGACTCATTCATATCTGGTAAATGTGAATGATAGGATATATGTACATTTGCCAAGACAGATGTGGCATAGAGAGTGAAACTTTCAAAATGACAAGACAGATGTACATTTGCCCAGATGTGTGAACCATTAGTCTGCTAGACATTGTCATATTTGCATAGTCCCCCCAAACCTAACATTCAACATCCAGAGCAAAGGTGTGAATTCCACAACAAACGGGCTTAACTTCGAATGAATCAATTCAATAACTCATTAAAGTAAGTCACTCTAACTTCGGTTCTTCCATTAATTCAAATGAGGGATACAACTCATTCGAATGGATGCATTGTCCTCACTTTCTAAACCGTAATCGAAAACAACGGTTTAGAAATCCTTAATCGAATCAGTTCAAGAATTCATTTGATTGATCAATCAATTAAACACTGTTATCAAACACTTCCTTCAAATAAAGGATACAACTCATTTGAATGGATTCAACATCCTCACTTTCTAAACCGTACAGTCAACAACGGTTTGGAAAACTTTATTCGAATCAGTTCAATAACTCATTCGAGTGAGTCACTCTAACTTTGGTTCTTCCATTCATTTGAATGAGGGATACAACTCATTCGAATGTATGAATCGTCATCACTTTCTAAACCATACTCAAAGAAATTCTTAATCGAATCAGTTCAAGAACTTATTCAATTGATCAATCAATTAAACACTGCTATTAAACCGTCACTTCCTTCGAATGAAGGATATAACTCATTCGAATGGATCCAGTATCCTCACTTTCTAAACCGTACAGTTAACAACTGTTTGAAAAACGTTATTCGAATCAGTTTAATAACTCATTTGAGTGAGTCACTCTAACTTCGGTTCTTCCATTCATTCGAATGATTATAACTAATTCGAATGGATGCATCATCTTCACTTTCTATACCATACTCGAATACAACAGTTTAGAAGCCTTAATCGAATCAGTTCAAAACTCATTCGATTGAGTCAATCAATTAAACATTGCTATTAAACCGTCACTTGATTTGAATGAAGGATAAAACTCATTCGAATGGATGCAGCGTCCTTACTTTATAAACCTTATAGTCAATAACGGTTTGGAAAACCTTATTTGAATCGGTTCAATAACTAATTTGAGTGAGTCACTCTAACTTCAGTTCTTCCATTAATTCGAATGAGGGATACAACTCATTCGAATGGATGCATCGTCCTTACTTTCTAAACCTTAATATTGAACAACGGTTTAGAAAGTTTTATTCGAATCAGCTCAAGAACGAATTTGATTCTGTCACTCTAACTTCATGTCGTCGAGGGTAAAATTTGTACTACTTTATTGAATATGAAATATAAATCATTTGAATGGATGAAGTGTCTTCATTTCTACACAGTACTCGTGCTCCCAAAGGTGTAGAAAGTATTACTCAAATCAGGTCAACAACTCATTTGATTGAGTCTCTCTAACTTCATTTCGTCGAATGAGGTTTGTCACACATTCGAATGAGTAATTGAATTAATCATATTTTGTCGAGTGAATTTGTAATATTTTGGGGGAGTTTTGGTCCTTTTGTTGAGCTTTTATTGAGAATAATTGCATTAATTATTATTAATTGCAATTACATGAAATTAAAATTAATTATGGATAAATGGTCATACTTTTCATCATTTTGTAAATGATTGATTTTTAAGATCTTTGATGCTACTAAAAATCAATTGACATTGTAGGTACTACTGGAAGAATTTTATTGGAATCCATCTAGTAAAAGCTGAAACTATAAATTGGGCATATTTTGAATACAACAAAGATGCATTTCCTTGGACCAAAAATTGTTTCATCTTCTGGATTTCATAAGCCCATTATTCACAAAGGAAAGCAGGGCCTGAAGAGTGAAAGAGCTGATCCATTTAGCATCCATTGAGCAGCCATGCTACCTAACCCATTCATTCCTCAATTCCACTCCAGCCCACACATACACATCCAGCTGTCTCCATCTTCGCATTCCATTCATAGCCGCCATCTCCCCAATTGATTCCTCCATTTTTTTATCCAACAATTCCCATTCCTTCGATGCCGCCTGGAAGCTACTGAACACTTAAAGGAATCAATCCATCAATTCTAAGGGCAGCGTACTCTCAAAACCTATTCCACAAACAAGCCGCCAACCCATTTTGATGAATCCATTCATTATCCCTTAATCCCAAAATGCACCAGCAGCACTGCTTGCTCCTTCATTAACCATCCATTCCTTCATTCCGTGGCTTGCAGACCGTCAAAGGAGATTATGACTGAAGTGTTTACATTGCTGCAATTTCTCATGGGAATTCTTGGCTAAATTCTCTAATTCAACAACAATGGCATGAGCTTGAGTCTTCAAAGGGGGGGTTTTTAGTTGCTTTAATTTTCTGTCCAATAATTGTTTAATAATTCCTAGGTCTTAGGATAGTTTCTCTAATTATTGGAACAATTTCAATTGTTTAACATTGTTTATTTTGGAGATTACTGTGACTGGAATTATTGCTTGACAATTGATATTGGACTGATATAGCTTTAATTTCAAGTATAATGTTGTGGTATCACATTGTATTGAATTTAGAGTGAATATTTTGTGATTTTCTAAGGTGGCTTAGAATCTTGGATTAGATAATCTTTTGTCAGCTTTAATTCTATTATTTGAATTTAAGAGTTACAATTAAGCATTGATTTTATTATCCTTAATTCCTCTTTACTATTCTTGTGGCAGTTAGTAAATTAGAAGTTTGGAGAATATTTTGTGGCAATTCGAGGTGGCTCAGTTGTTGGATTAAAGCTTAATTATAATTCTTAATTCATTGTTTTAACTCACATATCAATTGAAGTGATGATTGCTTGCGTTGTTGAGTTGAAGAATTAATTTCCATCATCGGTTATTCGAATTTCATTTATTTTCAGTTGTTTCACTTGTTTTCATATTCAAAAATATAAAAAAAGAAGTGTTTTAATTTTAGTTTAAATCATATTATTCACATAAAAATTCCTTCAATTAATTTTCAATTTGAGTTACTCGCATTTAATTACTAGGAATCCATTTTGTTTTTTGGCTCCTCAAAGTGAATACAACCCGGATGGTGCTATACTACATTAATTCAGTTAAAATCTTCGACACGGACTTAAGGCGACTAAAAGTTCAATCGTCAGTCATAGTTCTCATCGGAATGATATCAGCATCATCACTTTCGAAACCGTAATTGAAAACAATGGTTTGGAAACATCAATTTCTAAATCACATTCTCTATATTCGGTTTAAAAAGATTTGGGGTTTGGCATCTGAATGCCACATATCTCTCATTCAGATGACAATCCTACTTGGCAAACTAACATGTAAATCAATTAATAAAGGTTTAGGGAGTTAAATGACGTGGAGGCTGACGTGGCCGTATATCCTAATTGGGAAACGGCCATCACAGCTTCCGTTGGTCTAGGTGAAAAGTTCTGCGTTTTCTAAACTCCGTGGCAAATCTGATTCTGAAAAAACTTCTGGATATACAGTGCTCCAACATGTGTACTTCTGTGATAAAAATGCTACTTTACCCTACATATAATCCATCACATTAAAAAAATTCTTATTTTTCTCAAAAATTTTTCTTACATGCTCTTTCGTAATTTAACTTCTTTTTTATGGTCAAATTTTCTTTATATTAATTCAAAGAAATGAAGATAAAAACTATTTTCTCTTAGTAAATATAGTTTTTATATTTATGCATGCTAAACACCAACAACCCAATATCATAGATATTGTTATAAAAATAATAAAAATGTAAGATATTGAGATGAAAGAGATGAAGAAAGACAAGAGAGAAATTCTCATTCATATGGATGCCTTCAACCTTTGGTATATGCCCACTATTTATAGGCCACAACCTGACAAGAGTTACAACAAATGAGTAATTAACATAATTGTAGAATATTAAGTCTTTGTAGGTCATGTACATTAATCTTGCAAAACTCCCAACAAACGATTCATCATATGTTACATGACTTTAAGCGTAGAATTCCAAAAGGCAAATCTTGAGGGGTTATGGACATCCACACTAATATTGTAATATTTATAACACTCCCCCTTGGATGTCCATTATGAATGTGCCTCACTTTAACTAGGAAACCCCTGTGGGACAAAACCCCGTTAAAGAAAAGAGTACATCATTCATTGATACACTTTCGTGCTACCTCGTTAAAAACCTTTCTAGGAAAACCCAGTGGGACAAAACCTAGATAAGGAAAAAAGAGTACAGCGTGTATCGACTCCTCCTCATGATGACATCACTTGAGATCTTTGAGTCTGTGAAGACCGATGCCATGAACAAGCTATTGAAAGATTGTACCTGGAAGAGCCTTGGTGAATAAATCTGCAAGATTGTTGCTTGAACTGATTTGCTGAATATCTATTTCACCTTTCTTCACAATATCATGAGTGAAAAATAATTTAGGAGAAATATGTTTCGTTCTATCCCCTTTGATGTATCCTCCTTTCATTTAAGCTATGCGTGCTGTATTATCTTCATATAAAATTGTTGGGATATTTTGTTCTATGAAACCACACATCTTCTGGATATGATGAATTAATGATCTTAGCCAGACACATTCTTGGCTTGCCTCATGTGCTGCAATAATTTCTGCATGATTTGCTGATGTGGCGGTTAAAGATTGCTTTGTTGAACGTCATGATATAGCTGTACTTCCATATGTAAATAAATATCCAGTTTGAGATATAGCTTTGTGTGGATCTGATAAGAATCCTGCATCTGCATAATCGATCAAATGTGATCCATATTCATTAGAATAAAATAATCACATACTTGATGTCCCTCGAAGATATTGGAGTATATGCTTAACTCCATTCTAATGCCTTCTAGTTGGAGAAGAACTAAATCTTGGTAACAAATTAACAGCAAATGCAATGTCTGGTCGAGTTGAATTAGCAAGATACATTAATGCACCAATGGCACTAAGATATGGTACTTTAGGACCAAGTAGTTCTTCTTTCTCTCCTTGAGGGCGAAAATGATCTTTTTCTATATCAAGTGATCTTACAACCATTGGTGTAGTCAATGGATGTGATTTACCCATATAAAATTGTTTTAAAATTTTATCAACATAATTTGATTGATGAAGAAATATGCCATTGGTTAAATGCTCGATTTGTAAACCAAGGCAAAATTTTGTCTTTCCCAGATCTTTCATTTCGAATTCTTTCTTCAAACAATCAATTGCTTTTTGAAGCTCATTAGGAGTACCAATAATGTTCAAATCATCAACATAAGCAGCAATTATGGCAAACTCCGATCCATTCATTTTGATAAAGATACAAGGGCATAAGGAATCATTTTGATATCCTTCTTTTATTAAATAGTCACTAAGACGATTATACCACATTCGTCCAGACTGTTTTAACCCATATAGGGACTTTTGCATACATATTGCATAGTTTTCACGTGAATCATCACAGCCATTTAACAATTTGAAGCCTTCAGGAATTTTATATAAATTTTACTATCCAGTGATCCATACAAGTATGCTGTAACAACATCCATTAAATGCATGTCAAGTTTTTGATGCACTGTCAGACTGATTAAATATATAAAAGTAGTTGCATCCATTACGGGAGAATATGTCTCCTCATAATCTATTCCTAGTTTTTGTGAAAAACCTTGTGCTACAAGTCGTTCTTTATACCTCATGACTTCATTATTCTCATTTCTTTTTTGCACAAAAACCCATCTATACCCTACAGGCTTCACTCCTGTAGGTATTTGGACAACAGGTCCAAAAACTTGTCGTTTTGATAATGAATTCAATTCTGATTGAATTGTTTCTTTCCATTTTGGCCAATCTTGTCTATGTCGACATTGTTCGACAAATTTAGGTTCAAAATCCTCATTTATTATTTCAATAGCAATATTGCATGAAAATGTATCGTCGATGACGACATCTTTCCGGTTCCATATATTGCCCGTAGTGACATAATTTATTGAGATCTCATCATTATTATCAGGTATCTGGACCTCTTCAGAGGTCATTTGATTAGTTATGTCACGTGCCTCTATAATGGATTTATCAATGGTAGCATCCTTATACTGACCATCATTATTATTTGCCCCTTTCCTCTTTCGAGGATTTTTATCTTTTGAACCAGGTGGTATACCACGCTTTAAATGTGGTATAGTTTCATTTGCACTAACCACTTGTCCTATTGGGACATCAATTCTAGCAGGAGCATTTTCAGCTAGAATATGAGACTTAGTTATCCTTTTTGCATCAGTAAATGCATCTGGTATTTTCATTGCAATATTTTGCAAATGAATTAGTTTATGAACTTCTTGCTCTCATTGTTTTGTTTAAGAATCGAAGGGAGCAAGTGATAAGGTATTCCATGTAATTTGTTTTTTCTTATCTTTATCTTTATCCAGATGCTTCTTTTCTCCCCCTAATGGTAGGAATAATGTCTCATCAAAGTGACAATCGGCATACTGTGTCGTAAATGAATCTCCAGTTAATGGTTCAATATATTTAATTATTGAACGAGATTCAAAGCCTACATAGACTCCCAATCTCCTTTGAG
Source organism: Vachellia pachyceras (assembly GCA_025593235.1). Classification (NCBI taxonomy): domain Eukaryota; kingdom Viridiplantae; phylum Streptophyta; class Magnoliopsida; order Fabales; family Fabaceae; genus Vachellia; species Vachellia pachyceras. Next base: position 940 of record JANTPZ010001873.1, on the reverse strand, counting down.
GTCCCATCTTTGTGCGCTGTGGTGGAACAATTGAAACATACACAGCACAACCAAAAATTTTGAGATGGGAAATATTTGGTTCTTGACCAGAAACCAATTGTATTGGGGATATCTTAAAATAACTTGTAGGCCTTATGCGAAAAAATGCTGCAGCATGCAAAATTGCATATCCCCATGCTAATTGGGGCAAGTTACTTCGCATAAGCATTGGTCTAGTAATTAACTGGAGTCTTTTAATCAAAGATTCTGCTAAACCATTTTGAGTATAAACATGAGCAACAGACTTTTCTATCACTATCCCAGTTGCCATGCAATAATCATTAAATGCTTGAGATGAAAACTCAACAGCATTATCAAGACGAATAGATTTTATTGCATGGTCAGGAAATTGTGCCCTTACTTGAATTATTTGAGCAAGTAATCTAGGAAATGCTAGATTTCGAGTTGATAGTAAGCACACATGTGACCATCTTATATATGCATCTATTAAAACCATAAAGTATCAAAATGGTCCACATAGTGGATGAATAGGCCCACAAATATCACCATGGATACGTTCTAGAAATTTAGGTGATTCAATACCACTTTAGTAATTTATGGCCTCATAATCAACTTGCCCTGATAACATGCGGCACAAGTAAAATCTTTAAATTTGAGAATCAATTGATTCTTCAATTGGTGCCCATGTGAATTCTCAATTATTCTTTTCATCATAGATGATCCAGGATGGCCCAACCGATCATGTCAAACTGTAAATATATCTTTATCAACATCTTTCTGGTTGATTATAACATTCGTCTCAATTGTACTAATATTTGTATAGTACAAACCAAAAGATAGTATTGATAATTTTTCTAAGATGCATTTCTTTCCTGATGTAATATTTGTAATATACAAATATTCATCATTCCCATCATTAATTGTCTCAATATGATACCCA
>JANTPZ010001871.1:0-20605 GCA_025593235.1 Vachellia pachyceras | reverse complement strand
AGTTGGCAAGGAGATCCATGCAGTCCAGTGGATTATAGATGGGAAGGGCTGGATTGCAGCAAGAAGGGCACTCCAAGAATCACTTCAATGTGAGTAGAAGATAATTTCTTGTCTTTTAAAACTGCCATGATATGAATATAACAAAAATATCTAGAGTTTATATTATGATCAGTATCACATTGGGAGGTTTCACAAGTGTTGTTTATATGTTTAATGAGCTCTTATACTCAACAGATTTGTGTTTTGAGATTGAACTTTCTGTTTACAACAAAAGTTCTTTTTTTTCTAAAGATGCCAAGGGACTCTGTCACAAGTCATAAATCCTATCGGGAGAGTTACCTTGAATGAGATTCTTAATTATAATCCGATCTTTCTTTTCTTTATTGCTTTTGCTTGATTACAAAGCAATAATTAAGAGCCTTCTTTCTTAAACTGATATGATATGGGCTGCAGAAACTTGAGCTATAGCAATCTGAGCGGAGAAATAAAAAGTTATTTCTCCAATTTCGCAGAATTGAAGGTCTTGTAAGTAACTAGTTATTAATTATTTGGTCACCATATTTTTAATTTTCTTGGTCACATTAATTATTGTTGTCATACATATATTTGCTCGTCTAATACTTTCTCATTCATGTTTATAGGGATTTGTCAAACAACAATTTGACAGGAGAAATACCAGAGTTTTTAGCAGATTCAAAAAAATTAAACGATATGTAAGTTGTAACACCTCGTGCATGGTAACAACACACATAAAGATATCTTACAATAATGTGTTGATTTGCAGCAACTTGGTTGGGAATAACCTGAAAGGTCCGATTTCAAAACGTTTGATACACAAGAACAACACCGGCAGTTTGAGTTTGAGGTACAAGTGACAATTAAGAAAACGAAAGAAAGAATCTGGTGTTTATATTGACATCTGATAACTAATACCTGATTAAATTATGCTCATTTTTATGTTATTTAATTTATTGAAAGTAAAACGACATTATAGTTCAAGAGTTAATGTTTTGGTTACTATATATTGAACTGTTTGGGATTTAATTTTTGAATTTGGGTAGAACGGACATTAACGATATGGGCAAGATGAGTCCCCCACCAGTTATTCCCCCAACAAGTAGTCCCGATGGGATGAGTCCCTCACCAGTTGATCCGGATGGGATGAGTTCCCCACCAGTTATTCCCCCAACAAGTAGTCCGGACGGGATGAGTCCCTCACCAGTTGATATGGACAGGATGAGTCCCCCAACAAGTAGTCCTGACGGGATGAGTCCCTCACCAATTATTCCCCCAACAAGTAGTCCCGGCGGGGTGAGTCCCTCATCAGTTGATAGTCACCCACCAAGTGGCCCACCAGTTGGTGCCATAGTGGGTGGAACAGTTGGGGGATCTGCAGCTGTAACAGGATTGGCATTAACTTTGAAGTTTGGGTTACCTTTTAAATTATTTAGGAAGATATATCGGCAGAAGAAGAAGGAGGGAGATGAGAGCAAAGATGAGAACAAAGAGGAGAGCACTCGATGTGTTGGTTGTAAGCCCAGAATCAGTGAATCACTACGTGGTATAGCCAGTGATGCTATAGAAGAATTCTGCTGCATGTGTTGTTAGGTGTTCATTAATGCTGCTTCTACCTCTGCTTGTATTTTTTTTTTATCGTAAACTAGTGCATATGCTTGTGTTGGACATGCGCTATGTATACCTGTTATACATGGTGGGGTAATTAAGAAGTGTGTTTGTTTCTCTATACATACTATTATTTTACTGTTTTCAATGTAATATTTTTAGTTGAAGATTGGATTTTATCATTGATATAAGATTTCAATTAACCCTATCTCCTCCTAAATTCATCATATTATTCCCCAAAATATCTTTATTAATTGCATCCCTTATAGGTTAGTCATGATGAAAGTGTGCATTTTAAGAAAACCAACGCATATTCATTATATATAACTAATTTAATTATTTTTTTGAATATAACCAAATTAGTTATGCTAAAAATATGTCATGTCATGGTGTATCTTACATCTCCGTTTTGGACTTTGCATCAAAACATACTGCTCTTCCATTAATTTTCAAAATCACAAGCATCTATAAATTTTCATATTCAGTTTCCTTACATTTTTACTTAGTAGGAAGAGTTGATCAGATCAAATCATCCGAATTTGATCTAAATTTACCGTATTTATTTTTTAAATATCATTTTCGGAAAGTATAACAATTAAAAAGATTATCTTTATTTTAATTTGTATACCCTTAAAAGTAAATTTCCTGGGCTCATCCCCTTCCCTTTCGGGTCATTGAAGCTTAACCTTCGCTTGAAAATAAGAGGTGGGTGTACGTACGGGGGAGTGCTCTTTTGTCAACAGCGGGCAAAATTTCTCTTCTAGTTATGGGCCCCTGCAGGCCCAATCATACTTTCCCTCACATCTTCATATTCAATGTCTCATTCTACTTTCAATTCAACAAGTATCTAAAAATGACATGGAGTTTGGCATAGATGGTAAGGAATGGACTCAACTCCCACAAGGAGGTGGGTTCAATTCCCTCTACCGTCGTGAGGACTCCTTTGGTAGGCGATCTCGTAAGTTCCTTATAAGTGCTCAAAGAGTCCTGGGGCCAGGCCCTGACCTTGGTGGGGGATTGGTGTCGAACCCACCTAAACTTTTATGTATAAAAAAACAAATATCTAAAAATTGTATAAAAAACAAGTATCTAAAAAACTAATAGGTTTGAATCTACCATATAGTAAATTGATATTTAAATTTTTATTAAAAAAGATATCAACATTTAGCACTTAGACAATAAGTCAAATATTCAACTTCAATAAAAGAATACTTGTATAAAAAACAAGTATCTAAAAAACTAACAGGTTTGAATCTACCATATAGTAAATTAATATTTAAATTTTTATTAAAAAAGATATCAACATTTAGCACTTAGACAATAAGTCAAATATTCAACTTCAATAAAAGAATACGGATGATAATAAGCATATTAAAAAGACATGTTTTTCACTTTTTCCCCATATCAAATATTTTAAATTTTATTTTTTTCCTTTTTAATCTAGCGGTCCATTCCAAACTCAGCCTTAGCATTCCCATAATTGAGTTTCTTTTTCTTTTTTTGCCAATCAATGAGCTGTCCCTTATAAATACTTATTCACACAAGTCGAGGTAAATATGTGGAGGAGATTATCTCATTTTGGGGAAAAGCACTGTTGAACGTGCGTATGAAAATAAGTTAGCGGTTGCCAAACAACCACACTCTCACTCTAACGGTATGTATATATATAATAAATAATTGAATAATGTGACCCCTCCATTTTGATATTATTTTATTCAAAATCTTATACCATTAATTTCTTAAAAAATATAATGATTTCTATTTAATAAAATGTTGTCTTGAAGCCTTGCACTTCCATCCACCTTTAATATAAAATTCACTTTATACTTCATTTTTTTATTAAAATGGATCTTATGTTAAATTTAGAGGAGTATTTTATTAGAAAAAAAAATAAAGGCTTCATTGGGAAAATAGCCATTAATATTGTCTTTGTTATAAAATTAGAGATTATGGGAGTAGAAGAGAATAGTAGAGGAGATTAAGAGAAAGGAAGAAAAGGGTGTATTTTCATTCACCACTTTGATTTGCACTTTGGCTTAGAACATGTCCCTATTTATAGGGTTCGAAGCATTCATACACACCACACAAATGACATTAAGCAACTTAATAGTACATTAGGGGGTTATAGGGGACATATACTTAAAACCCTTCAATTTGGAGTTTAATGGATATAATGCCACAATATGAAATCTTATGAGCCAATGAACATCTACATCATTCATGTCACAAAGTGGAATCCTATGTGGTATAAGAACATCCACACCTCTCATTATTTTTGTAACAGTCTTGACAATTTCAAAATACAAATTGTTTTGCTTTCAAAAGTCATATGATTGAAAGATAGAAAGGGGAATTTAGTGTGAGGTCCCAAATAAGGAACTTATTTAAGGAATGGTCCAATTAATCAAAATATTTATCAATAGGTCTCATTGATAACATGAGGTGTTGTCAACACAGTGTATGATGTTGTCAATATATATGACCTCATGTTGTCAATGAGACATCTTGAAAATATTTTGATTAATGGATCATTCCTTAAATAAATTTTTTATTTGGGACTTCACACTAAATTTTCCGAAGAGAAATTATGGCTACATGACAAGAGAATCATATTGTTGATACCGAGAAGAGCCTCTCAGAAGTTAAAACTCATCCCTACGAGCTTCCTCTAGTTACTCCAATTTTACTAGAATATTATAATTACGGTGTTTAATATAACTTTTATTTAATTTTTTAATGAGATTAATATTTATCATTTTTCTAAATTAATATGTTAGAAATGAGTATTTTAGAATATATAATGTAAAGTAGCTTTCCTTGATTTTTTAAAAAAATCGATTGGACATTTAATTACGTATTGTTTTATTTTATTTAAATGAATCTCACCTTTTATCTACAAACGTTAATATTGGTACCTAGCAATTCAAATGTTATAATATTATTTGAATACTTTAAAATCTAAAATCCAGTATAGGTAATAATATTTTTCTTTTTCGGTATGTGTTCTATCAGGGTGGTGGGCCTCACATCATGGCGCTAAGTCAATCTATGGTCTTCAAAGCGATGGGTACGTCCTTCGTCCCCCTCGTCTTCTTATCTCTGTGTTCATGACCGAGCCATGCCGGTAGGTATTTGAACTGAAAGCCGCAGGAATATGACCTTTTTTTTTTGTAGTGTCTGAGGCCCCTTCTCTGATGGCTTCTACACTTAGAGTCAAATATATGGACTTGTCAAAAGAGCATATAATTCTTCCTGGTTTGTGATGAAGTTTTTGTTGTCGATTTCACTTCCTACAAAATATCTCCTGTTTATTTGGAAGCATTTGCATAAAGCAATTCCATCTCCGGATATTTTGAAGGACAACCATTTGAATTCTTCTGGATTATGTCTTTATGGTTGTGACATGGTCAGTGACGGAGCCAGGACCTGGCGCCAGTGGGGGCATGTTAGCCGTCTAGCTTGCCGCAAGCGTACGGGTTATAAGTAGTATAAAAATATCGTTCCCACGATGACTAATGCATAAACGAGTTAATCAATGCAATTATGTAATTAATTAGATTGAGTGATTCAATTGGGTAATTTGTGTCCTAAAGATTTATCAACTTCAATAAAAAATGGCAATAAAATGAGCAAGACAAATTGAAATTTTAATTCAAAGATTAGGGATGCCTCAGATTATTTTTCACCATTGCAATTCATGAGACTTAAATACATACAACTCTATTAGTGATTAAATGACATTATATGTTTGTCTAAGGTTCAAAAAGCAATTGATTAAATTTTCTCAAGTCATAACCAAATTAATATTCTCATTTAACATGCACAATCTCTTGCTACAGTTAAAGGAAAATAATCCTTATGCAACAACCTTAATATGATCATGCTAGGTTAGTAACTATATCTCTATGTTACCAACAAACCATCCATTTGATTACTAAACTTCAAGTCTAATATAATTTTATCTAAGTCCTACAACTAAATTTACTCTCTCAAACTTAATTTAATTGGACATATCACTCTAAGTGGTGGCTAATCAGTCAGAGGCATTAGGCACAAGATAAAATTAACAAGTAATTATCACAAATTACCAAAGAGAGTATTATCAATTCTCAATCCATGCAATGGTTCAAAATAATCCTAGTACATATCAATTTAGCCTCCCAACATCTCATAAACAAGAGTAAGGCACTGAGAAATTAATTCCATGAAAGAGCAACAACACAGGAGATAAAGGTGAGGAGGATGATAAACAAAATTCTTTGCGCCTTCCTTCCTTTGACAGATGGCTGAAGCTCACGCAACTTGTTTTGAAAGAAGGAAAGGATAATAGAATTAGGAAGCATAATCTTAAAATAATAATAATACTAATTAGAAAAACAGTAAAAACAAACATAAAATCTTTTTGTTATTTTCTTTAATTTTTAATACTTCGGAAATGATTATCATTGCACTAAAATCCCCAAATCATGTAAAAACTCCATTTCTTATCAAAATCATTCATAAACCTTTTAATTTTACATAAATAACTCCCCAAACGTAACAAAATATATCTCAAATTGTAGTGAAAATGGGGAGTTATTAGGACAATTTTTTATTTTCAAACAAATGACAATAAATTTGCTACTATAAATAATTTGAGTGGGTTCAAATCTTAAAATCAGTGAGTGTATAATAAAAAGCCTATTATTATTTACATAGATCTCCAAAAGTTCATGGGGGCAATTGCCCCCACTGAAATATATGTGGCTCCGCCACTAGACATGGACGAGGCGTTTGAGCATATATTCCTTTCATGTCCTTTTTCCAGAGCAATTTGGTTTGGATGCTTTTCAATTACTCTTGATAATACGAACTTTATGAACTTCAAGACTTGGTTGAAGAATACCATGTTTGCTTTGCAGGAAGACTCAAAATGGTCTAATTCTTGGTATTATTATTCTAGTCAACACAATATGGCAGAAGAGGATTTGCATGCTTCATAAAGGGATCTTGCTTCCACCTAAAAAGGTGATTGACGAAATAAGGGGGAAGATTGAATGGAACAATCTGGCTTTTGTGAATATATCAATCGAAGTCAAGCGTAAATCTGTTGCCCCTAACATTTGCCAGTCTATTGATAGCAATAATTGGGCTTTCATCTTACATAGGGAAAAGATTGAGCGCATGCCACATTGTCATATTCTAATTTTTAGAAGTGGCTCATTATTCTGGCATTTTTGCTGGAGAAAAAGGAATCAAATATTAACTTCTTTTCCTCTTCTCTGCATGAGAGCTAGCCTTCACTGGTTGTGTAACAGATCATCCGACCTTCACTTTTCTCAATCATCTCTGGACATCATTTGCGTCAACAAGTATCTTGCAGAACCAGCATGATCCAATTGCAATGATTATCTTTTTCTTCAAAATTTTTCCAGAGTTTCCTCTTTTATAGGTCATTTCTCTCTTTTTAGTCATTATGCTTCTCTATCCTTCTGTCCATTTTCATTTGGAACATTATAACCAAAGTAACATCACCTTAACAGAACAAAACACACTAACAATATGAATAAGATATGCAATTCAAACGTTAATCATAAATAGAAAATCACTAACCTAAATGACCCAAATTTGTGAGTGATGTGATGCACAGCTTTATGAGTTTTTTTTGGGGGGGGGGAGGGGCTAATTAAAATCAAAGTCTAAATAATTATCGATCTATCGAGCAGATGGAATAAAGTCTGAATCAGAACTGAAAGAAAGCCCATTAAAGGAACCGGTTGGATTCATCCCCCAAGCTTTGCGTCTGAGCCAAACATTCCTTTAGTTCAGCTACTATATGGCTTATGTCAGGCCTTTGAACTGCAGATGGTGGAGTGCAAGACATAGCTATCTCTAATAGTTTCCAAGCTGAATTGGTGCTGCAACTTCCTTCCAACCTTGGATCAATGATCGATTGGATATCACCCATTTCAAGTTTTGGAGTAACCCATTGAAGAATATGACAAATGTTGCCATATTCTCTCCTTATTGCCGGTTGACCCGTGATTAGTTCCAGTAAAATTATCCCAAAACTATAAACATCACTCTTTTTATTTAGATGTCCAAAACTCTGTAATCTGTGAAAATAATCAATTGTTACATCTCTCAAAATGCAGATACTTTGTTGCAAATGCCAAACTATAAAACCACAAATTTCACAAGCCTAAGGAAAAGAACATATGCGCTATCCAACTTTGTCTAAGCAATCTTACAAGGAAGAATCACTGCGAGGTCTTAGGAAAGGAATATAATAATAAAAAAGTCTTATAACAAATTAGCAGGATACAATGACAACTTTTAATATAAGATAAATGTCAATAGGCCCAGAATGCTTACTTTTTATTGAGACCTTTTTTGTGATTACATACATTTTTTTTTCTTGAAATCTCACCATGATTTATCTTAATTACAATTATCAAATTTACCAGCAAATTACTATTTGAACCACCAAAAGTACAAACTTTGAACTCAACTAATACGAGGAAAAAGTGTAATCTATGTTGTTTATTTGTATGTATAACTTACTCAGGGTCAAGATAACCTAATGTGCCAGCAGGACGGGTCGATATATGAGTGTCAATATCATTTACAAAAGCTTGGGATAGTCCAAAGTCAGAAATTTTGGCTTTCATCTTTTCATTAAGCAAAATGTTGGAAGTTTTCAAATCTCTATAGACAATTGGTGGTTACAACCATTATGCAAATAGTCCAATCCTGCCAAATATATTATACATAACCTATCAATAATTGGATAATTGAAAAGAAAGACACCATCTATGTGTACTTTTACAAAAATACTAAAAATGAAAAAAGTTTTACTTACCCTGTGCAGCATCCAATGCGCAATCTGAAGCCTCTCATTCCATTTCAAAACATTAGGGTTCTCTTCTGCATTTTGAGCATAGATAGATTTATTTTATTAATTTTAATTTCCTTTTGAAATCGTTCATGTTGAGAATAAATGCTGTTGGAGGTTGCCATTATAGCCATATATTCATAAATTAATGCCCTCACACTACCTTGTTCACGGTAGCCAATCAAAGAAACCAAATGTCTATGATGAATAACCATCAAGAGTTCTACCTGCAACCCAAATTGAACTTTATGTAGTAAGTCTTAGAAGGAACTAATAGTATTTAATTGATGTTGCATTCAAGAAAGAGGAAAACTAAATATTTGACTTGATTCATCTTCTATGTAAGTATCTAACCTCTGATCGAAATTCTTTGAAACCTTGCACTGATGAATGAGAAAGTAACTTCACAGCAACTTGAGTATTATCTCTTAGCGTTCCATAATAAACCTTTCCAAATCCTCCTTCTCCAATTAAATCATGCAAGTTGTTAGTGATTCCGAGAATTCTGGAGTAAGAAACTGCTCGATTTTTTGGTCGCAGCAGTTCTTCATTCTCAGAAACAGTGATAACCACTGGAATATTTACACAAATAATCAGAACAGTCAATCACCCTGACAATTAGCAAAATAAATATCACTAACGAGATATATGGAGAGAAAGATTATTTCAAGTCTTTCTATGAACCAAAGATTTTTTTTCCTATTTGGCATAAACTTTAGATGTTATAGCATTAAATAAAGTATAGACTAAAGAAGAATTTTATACCCACCTTTTATTTTTTTTGTTTTGAAGATCCATATTACTAAAGAAAACAGGAAGATTACAGCCAAAGCAGAAATAGAAGCCGCAATTAGCGGGATAATAAACTTATTTTGCTTTTTGCATGAATCCACCAGACAAAGGCCAGCATCATCTTCCAACCTGAGGGACAAGCAAGATATATTATTGTTAATTTTAATTTACAATAGGGTACTCTCAATTGAACTAGCAGGAATACATAAGTAGATGAAAAACCTCAATTCCAAATTTCCATATGATGACTTTTCTTCAAGAGAGTTGGGAATGGGACCCATGAGCTTGTTGCCACTCAAATTACTACAAAACATTTGTGAAATATATATATATATATATATGTATGTTCACTTAGTAGATGAACCTGGAGTTACAAATATATATTCTATCTATGACGTGATGAATATATCCTAAACAACTTACAGAACTCTCAACTTCGGTAGTTCAGCTAGAAATTCTGGTGTCCAACTTGACAAGTCATTGAATGATAAATCTCTGAAACAAAAGGTTTATTGTTAACGAAACATTACTGCTAATAGAATTTGTCATTATTAAATAACTCTATATATATAATCATGCTTACAAGGACTCTAACTCTGTAAGTTGTGAAAATGAAGGAGTTATTTGGCCTATCAATTTGGTCGCGCTTAGGTTCCTGCTTGAGTAAATCATGTTTTCAATACTTACTCATAAACTTTGACATCAATTAAAGGCAATTGATATGAACTCTTGGGATGAGGTAAAATCGAAATACTGTACGATATTTACATTTGAGTATCAAACATAAAGAACATAGAGTGGAGTACTTCACATGTTTAGACTGCATGTTAAGGATTCATATAATTGATAACAACTAAGACACTGCACATAGACCAATGACACCAATTATTATGAAAGACATACATTGAGGTGATCCTATTGACGTTAACTATAGAAAAATATATATATATATATCCTCCTCCTCTACTTTGATTTCATGCAAAAACCCTACGGAATGGGACGGCCAGGTTATATATTTTTTGTTTGATACATCATTGTGCATCTGGTCTTTTGTTTGGACAAGTGTATGTGATGAGTTTAATTTGCTGACTAGCGATAACGACTTAGCGTTAAGGCATCGATCAGCATAACTCCTTTAAGAGGGGTGATAAACCTCAATATTTGATATATTTTTATTGCCTACTCTTAGTATTATCACTCGTTATTGATTTAATTGGATTTAATCAGGGCAATTTGGATTTTTGTTTGGTATCTTTTTATTTGATTTTTATTTGGTTTATTTGATTTCTTTTGTGCAGATTGAAAAGAGAAGAAATGAGGGAGCCCACATGCACAATCACAATTCCTTTTATCCATCTCCATATATTCCATCCCCATTCATTGAATCCAAAAGGACGTACACAACCAAACCACACTTTACTCCATTATTACTAAAAGGCCACACCATTCATTCTTTTCCACACTTTTCATCATTCCATTCCATCCATTATTGTTCACGTACACAAAGCCACCTGGAACCATATCTTCAATTCCATTATTCCCTCTTTCACCAACCACGATCCACGGATCAGTTTTCAATCTCGTCGAAAAGAGATAAGAAAAACACACACAATCCAAATAATTCTCCAATCCATAGTCAGCCGCCCCAATTCTCCATTCTTCCACTCACTATTTCCAGCACAGCCAAGCGACACCTCCCTTTCATACTTTCCATTTAAAATGCTAGCTGGATGGAAGAAAAGAAGGCCTGATCATGCATCATTGCTCACAATCCATTAATTCCAAAATAGCGGCCAGCGCACATGGGGAGGGAGCTAGGAGAATTATTCATAGAACCACCATACTCACACCATTCATCACGCAGTGGAGACAGGCTAAAGTGAGAGAAAAACGCGGCGATCACTGGTAAATGAACAGAAAACGCACGCCGAAAATATTGAAAAGAGACAGAGAACACACACGCTGCGAAAAAAAAACGGACAAGGAACGCAGAGAAGGCTGACCAGAAATGAACAGAAGAAACGCTCCTGGAGACGTGCGCATAAAAGGCAGAGACGCAGGATAGTGAAAAGAAAGAAGGAAGCACGCTGTGCACGCTGGGCTGTGACAAAGTGGACAGAACGCTGCAGAGAGACACCGAGAGACGCTGAGCACAGTGACGAGCAGATAGCAGCGAACGCAGAGACTGTGGATGAACGCGCAGGCTTCATCATTCTTTTGTCTCCATGATAAGTAAAGTTGTGATTTTATCTTTTGTAATGAGTTTCTAATTTCATATGTAGTTAACTATTAGTTTGAACCTTAGGTTTGTGATAAGAGTCCAAGATTTGTAATGGGAACTCTTTTAGTTGAGATTCTTATTTTCTTTTCTTTTCTTTTGACTCTCTTTTATATAAATTCTCTGTGCTTAATATATATTCAGATATGAATATAACATGTGGAATGTTCTTTGAGGATTTGCGCTTTATGGTTGTAGATTTACAACTTGAACCAGTAGGCTTTTGGAATTTCAGATTTAAAAGTTCCAACAATTCCTCTTTATTAAAGTTTAATTTGTGCAAGTTTATATTTTCCAGATTTAGAATATATCTACTCTGCTACTTTTCTTGAAATATTGAGATGTCATAAACTTTTAGATCGATTGATTAAAAGTTTGAGAGGAAAATTAAAGGAGAAGATCGATTGATTTTCTTTGCCTTTATAAAATTCAGGATTAATTGTGGCTTATGTTTGGATTGAAGTTTAACTGAGATCTCATTGAACTTTGATTTAAACTAGAGCATAAAACTTGAATGATAATTCAAGGACTTGAGTTTGGAATTTTGGAAGGAATCTCAATCAAAGGAATTCAATCTTTTATATGGACAAGGACCATCACATCCTAAGGGAAAAACTTATAGTTAATTGTATTGCCATTATAAATTCTTATCTTCTGTTAATTTTCTTTGTTTACTAATTATTAAATTTTGTTACTTTTAATTCAAAAACCCCCTTAAGTGTTTTTAAGTGATTTATCTGTAATTGAATTTCTTAATTTAAGTGATTATCACATTGGTTCGTTGGGAGACGGCCTAGGTTACGTTTTACTGCAAAATCTAGTTTTATATTATTTTGATGCTATTCGACTGTCGTGTCAAGGGGCATAAATAACAATGGGTTTCAATTGGGGTAAGTTGTTTGTTTTGGTTGTGTTTTCTCACTCTATATTATGGTTATGAAAACCAGACCAGTCGGTTTAAATCGGAAACCAACAAAAAGGCCACTGGTCCGATCTGATTTGGCCTCTGACCTGGGTTGGAGGTCAACCTGCCTGGTTGGGGGTTGACCTAGCCAGCTTTGTATATATTTTTATTTTTTTACAAAATTTATTAGGATGAAGGTGAAGTTGTTAAATTAGAATGGGATAGAATAATAGAAGCTACGAAGTATGAACCACAATTTAAGGAATTATGATTTTCTTCATCAGTGGAAGGCATTTATACGTTAGAGAAAAATAAGGGTTGCTAAGATAAATAAAGACAACACAGTCAATTATAGTGTAAGTAAAATGATAAATCTATATATGCCTTAAAAGAATACAAGTTGATATTTTTCCACCCAACCTTCTTCCATACTATCATTTTGTTGCATGTTGCTTGCTCTTATTCCATTTGTAGAATACATGGAGGAGAACATTTTGGCGTTTCAAGTGGGAAACAGAACATGAGAAGGAAAAAAAGTCCCCTTACCATATATATATTTTGATATTTTGTTAGGATGAATATTTTGAAATGATAAATAATGTTGGATAATAGATAATCTATAAGTATATTATTGATTTGATAATTGTAATTTGTTAATAATAGAATTTATTACTTTTTTTTTAAATTCCCAATTTTAGATAGTTTGATTGTGTTAATTTGTGATACTATTTATTTTTTTAACTTTTTATTCATCACCGGTCTGACCCTCGATTTGACTCCAGTCTAACTCACTGACCCTTAACCCACTGCCTTATTCGGTTTAGTCAGCAGTCTTGTTTTGATAACCTTGCTTTATATTTCTTTCTTTGGCTTTTTTATTTGTGAATTAATAAATAATTTCTTATATTTCAGCCAGCTCATTCAAAAACAATGCCTGCAATTAATTGTGTCAAGTGTAATAGAACCGGAAAAGAAAGAAAGAAAACAACTATATTAACCTCTCTCATTATCTTTCACTTTGACATGTTCAACGAAAATGAATGAGAATTTGAGTGAAAGCTTTGATCCAAACTTGTGATCTTCAAGATTTGTACCTAGTTTTCCACCTACCTACGCAATTAAAAACAAAACAAACCAACCTTGAATTCTTGTGAGCCTCTTACCAATTTAGCGTGTTTGTGTTGTGGTTCTCGGGGGAGTTAAAAGACGAGACAAATATATTCACTTGATGACTCAAAGTTCTGACACTCTGTAACACTTATGAAATTATTTCAATTGTATTTATCGCTATTTCACTTAAAAATTGTACTTAACGAGCAATTAAAATCGTCTTCCTATCCAAATTATGATAAAATATGAGGAGAAACATGTGCAAATCTTATTGAGGGGACACTAATTAAGCTCAGTTTAATCTTCCAAGACATATTTGAACACCACTAAATCAAAACATGGTACAAGTAAATCTTCTTCCTCTAGCTCCCACTTGCCATAAAATCTCTTTAATCTACACCATCATCTCTCAACATTAATTATTTTATGCCACTTTTATACTACTTACACCAAAGATGTATCATACAATAATTACCCTTTCACCTGAGAAGAAAAAGGGAAAAGAATTACAGCCAAGTGTGTTCACATGCTGGGTGGCTCTAAGTGTGGTGGCACTCTCTTTATTAATTAATTGGCTTCTACTTTGAAGAACCACGCAATTTAAGAAGAAAAAAAAACAATCCTCGCGCCTGTAATTCATTCTTCGTCTTTTTTTTTTTATTTGATTTGTTCGGTGACTCCTATGTTTTGATTCCCCTCCGAAAAATGTCATAAAATTCTGCGATTCTGTCCCCGTCCCCAAATACACGCATTCAGCACTGTAATTATTCTAGCTAGATAGCGCGTTGATCACACGAACCCTTAAGACACGAAGCTATGATCCTGTCTTCTGGGTTAATTACATAACACATGCCCCCAGCCATGTATATATGTCAAGAAGAAGAAGGAGGAGGAGGAGGAGGAGGAGCAGCAGCAGAAGAAGGAGAAGGAGGAGCAGCAGAAGAAGGAGAAGGAGGAGGAGGAAGAGATCCACAAGAAAGCGCCAAACTTCGTACATATGTGATTGGTTTTGAAAGGAACATGCTCTCTATAGTCTATACACACACACATGTGTTTGTGTGGTAGTTATTAGATACATCCTATATACGAAGGAAGTTAGTTTAATATTCCTAAGAAAGTAAGCAAGCTCTTACATTAAGATCAAATGTAATAATATGGGTTGTGAGTAGAAGTCAATTTGAATAATTGTGAATAAACAATAAATGATACATGTGTTTGTTTGGTTTACACGTTCATCACGTGACACCCATCCTCTATCGAGATTATTATTCTAGAAGTACATGGATTTACAATGACACTGGTAAAAGCACAGACAGTAAATATATTCCACTGTTAAAAAAAAAAAAGCAGTCAAAGAGGTTATCAGATTTACGTTTAGTGGTAAATTTTGTAAAGGTGAAAAAAAGGATCAATTAGGCCCTTCCGACACGCGATCAGTCAACGTGATGCCATGTGTGTTGAATAATTGTGAATAAACAATAAACGATACATGTGTTTGTTTGGTTAGCACCTTCTATGGAGATTATTCTATGGAACTAAGTATATTATTAAACTATAGAGTGTCAGTCTATTACTCTTTTATATTTTTAATTTAATTTTTTATTTAACAATAGGCTTGCAACGTTTCGTCATTATTCCATCTTTCGCAATCTACATGTATAACGCCACCTAAAGCACCGTTAGATTTTAGCAGTGTTATGATATTTTTTTTTTGAAATATTAGAAGGATATATATATATATATATTGCTCCTTGTATAAGTATTCCAGGTGTTTCCCTTATATTTCAAAGGTAAAAATGTCATTTAACGTTTCATCGTTAATTATTTAATGTCAAATCGTCTAGTCGTTTTACTCCCTCCATTGTTTCTGCTATAAGTACTCAACTATCACCTATAGTTTATTCCTATATATAAGAAATATTTAGATGATGTTGATTTTTTTATTGAATTTTTATTTTCCCCCTCAATTAATTACTTATATTAGTATCATTGTATTCATTGCATTCACTTACCCTCTCTTGCCCACCACATATTTTCTCATTTCCACATCTCTTTTTTATACTTTTCTTATACTCTCTTATTTTGTTTCCACCCCATAAATAAGGGTGTTTTTGGGAGAAAGTTACAATTTTTACATATTTGTTATCTCTGATTAATTTTAAACAAATTATTATTAACGTGATTGAGTCAAACTGTTTGTTATCATAAAAACAAAGGGAGGGGTATTACATTGTTGCTCCATAATTCACAAGTCAACGTATGCATGTAAGTCAAAAATTGGAAAATAGCTTACGTGGGATTAGTACCGGTAAAGCGGGCCAGCCCGCGGGTTGCGGGCTGGCCCGCTCGGTTTGGCGGGCTGGAATATCCCAGCCCGCAGCCCGCCAACCCGCCACTTATTTATTTTTTTTAAAAAAAATAAAAAACAAATTCTTTTTCTCTTTTTTATTCAGTTTTTTCTTATAAGATTGCATATTTATGCTATTCTCTTTCAAATTCTATGAATAAGTATTCAATAATTTCATAAAAATAGATTTTAATATTACTTTTTCCTTTGTAAAAAATATTGGGATGAAAAAAAATAAAAAAAGCATATAAAATATTTTTTAAAAAATAAAAAAATAAAAAAACGTGTTAGGCGGGCCGGCCCGCCTAACCCGCAGGTTGAAAGGAACCAGCCCGCAACCCGCCATTTTAGGCGGGCTGGCGTGTTGGGCCCGCAGGCCCAACCCGTATTACCAGCACTACATGGGATGATAACGTCTTAAATATCGAATCTCTAACAACCCTGTGACCGAATAATAATGATCAATGAGCATTAGCTATATTATAATGAAAGATGATGGGCACTGTAACCATGTATATTGAATCCGTTTGGGAACGCAGTACATAAGTAGTTTTGCACAAGTCAAGGTAAATATTTAAAGGAGATTTTTTCGTTTTACTAAAAGACACTGTTGAACGTATACTTATGCTTTCAATAATCATTCTCAGATAGGACCATTATATAAAAAAAAATGAGTGGAAGTATTTATTTATATATATTATTAGATTATAACAATGCCACCTGAAGCACAGTTACAACGAAGGAGGAATAATAATGATGTGGGGAGGGAGACCGAGGACCGAGGAGGGGGCATTATAATTATGTGTCGTTTTCACAGCGACGAGGAAGTGGGAGTAACAATAATGAAGGAAAAGCATCCAAGAGTATCCACTCAAAAGCAGCCCACCTTTTTGGGCGTTCTGAAGGAATAAATTCGATCTCCACTGGCGGCTCGCTCAGCTCTCATAATAACATGAAGATCGTGAAGAACAACAAGGAGGAGGAGACACTACAATGCATGGCTTCTGATGGTGTTGCATGTTTCTTCCCCATCCTTCCTCCTCCTCCTTCTTACCAGCTCATCAGTACAAGCACTCCCAGATGGTACTACCGGCTCTGGTAGATTATAACGCCTCTCATCTCATCACCCCCTCTTACTTTGTTCATTAAAAGTCTGATTTTTAAGTCACTATTCAAGACTTGATGATGCCTACGTATGGTACAGGAATCGAGGGGGAGTTCACTCTTAAACTCAAAGAGGCTCTAGGCTCTCAATATTCTCAAAATTCAAGTCTGTCTATTACATTCAGAAGCTCTCTTATTTATACTAGTTAGGGGCTGGGGAAGTTACATAATACACTCCACAAGAGTTGTTCATTGCGTGATGCGTAGGGCAGTTTTTGTTGACAAATGTTGAAGCTGTTTTTGTTGACTAATCCCATGCTCTGTCCATGAGTTCTTTCGGTGCTTGGCTGTCATGCTTTCTTTCGGTGGCTCCTTTCAGTGGCGTGTGTGTTTGTTCCATCCTCTGCGTCAACGTACATGGCTATTAATTGAATATTAATAGCATCAGTGGAGCCAGAATCTCATAGCAATGAGGGTAAGTTTTTTATTTTCAAGCAAATGACAACAAACTTGCTAATATAAATAATTTGAGTAGGTATAAGTCTTAAAAATCAGTAGGTGCAACGTAAAAATCTAATAGTTATTTACATATAAATAAAAAATTGAGTGAGGGCATTTGTCCACACTCATTATTTACATATAAATAATTTGAATTATTGCATGGTGTTTAACTATATTTATATGACCCCTTTACCGCCGTAATTTATTTATTTATTTTTACTAATTTTATGAGGAACATGGATTCTTGTTTTTTCAACCAATTTGGTTAGGGGTTCAATTATGAACAAAGATATCAAAAATCATGAGAATAATGAAGGTATATATTATAAACAATTAGGCGTCTTTGGGCGGTGGCCTATCTTACTTTTGCCCCTCTTCCCTCCATGTGGGAATGTAGAAAAATTGTATAATTGGACTGCTTCTACTTTATATAAGTTTATTATAATTCTTTTTTCATAACTCTCACACTAAACATACCCTTTGTAGAGGGTTTGAACTTACTTAAAAAGGTTTTAAGGAAGGTGTTTGATGTCATTTTTCTTACAAAACCTATTAAATTTATCATAAATTTTATATCATATTTTATTTTTGGGTGAAAAATTTTGTACCTTATATTAATAAGATCGATGATTTTAACCATTTACAATGTATTCAATAAAAAAATCGAAAATGAACTCATAAAAACTTAATTAAGTTGTTATAAAAAAACTCGATTAAAAAGGATTGGAATCCACTTCCTTTCTTTTTTCCTAAGTAAATATGTTACTGTATTAAAAATAATTATACTTGAGACACTATATTAAAAACTAAATACGAACATCCTTTTTAATAAGAATTTGACTATTAGTTTACTAAGTTGTTGTGATAGTTTAACCTCTCTCATTGTGAAAGTCACTTTTGTATAATATGATATGCAACTAGATCTTGGGCCAACATTTTTTCTTGCATTCATGACTTATGCCTTGTCAGGCTTGAGTAGGATTCACTTCGGTGCTGAGGTTTTCAGAAAAAAAAATATTTCTATACGTAATTGAGAATAAAAGATAATTTTTTTAATTGTCTCTTTTTTAAAAAATTTATTTTTATTTAAAAATCGTCAATTAAAATTTTTTTATCAACCATTAACCCTCAAAGAGAGAATACAATATACATAAAAGTATTTTACATTTTGTTCTAATATAGGTTATTCATTCAGTTTTTAATATAATCAAACATATAAATACTTCTAAAGTGTCTATTATTTGAAAACAGGGTTGTATTAATACTGAGATTGGTTTTTATACGATTCCAATCTTCTAGATGCAGACAGCGCAAAGATTGATTGTGGGGTCAGAAAGAATTACGCAGACCCCAAAACAAATTCGTCTTACAGAGCAGATGATAAAAGAATCGTTGAATACGGCGAAGCCCATAATGTATTATCGAATTACACCAAAGAACAGATTGGTAACCAGCTCAAGACATTAAGAAGCTTTCCAAAAGGGACAAGGAATTGTTATACACTGCCCATCACACCAGGCAATGAAGACACACACTATCTCGTACGAGCATTCTTCGCATATGGAAACTACGATGATAAAAGAACAATCCCCTCCTTTAACTTGTACATTGATGTCCCCTTTGGTTAAATGTTGCCCAGTAATAGACACCATTATCGGAGTGAAGAACCTGAATGGTTGATGCAAACTGAATTTTAATATAGTTAAAGAATTCAACAAAGGCACGGAAGACATCGGTTTTTCCCTTTAAAAGAAACATCCAACACATACGTGTGTGATCATCGGTAAAGGTGACAAAATATGTGGATTGAGAATGATTAGGAATGCAACAGGGACCCCAAACATCACTATGAATGATGGAGAAAGGACGTGTCGGTTTATAGCCGGAGGGAGAAAAAGTAGTACGATGGTATTTGGCTAATTTACAGATATCGCAATGAAAAAGAGTGCCTTTATTCAAAGATAAATTTGGAAACAACTGTTGCAAATATGAAAGACTAGGATGACTCAGTCGTTGATGCCATAATAAAACATTATTTTCAGGAGCGGGGTTGAAACCACCGAAGCGGGAGCATAAGGCACGGACAGTCGAAACATTGAGGTAGTAGAGCCCATCGTACTCTTTAGTCATGCCAATCATCTGGCCTGATAAGAGATCCTGAAAGATACCGTGAGTAGGAAAAAATGAGCCGAGCAATTCGATTGTTTGGTTAATCTACTAATGGATAAAAGATTACATGCCAAGTGAGTCACATGTAATACAGAGTTAAGATAGAGTTTATCAGCTAACTGCACAATGTCTATACCAGTAATGGAGGCAGATGAACCCGTAGCGGTCTTAATTGCTTCAATCCCAATTAACGAACGATAAGAGACAAACATTTCAGTGTTCGAAGTCATATGATCAGATGCGCCAGAGTCAACAATCCATTTTGAAGTCAAAAAAGAAGTTTGTAAAGCAAAGGAGGTACCTAAGCAACAGAGGTAGAGGGCTTCTGTTGAGTCTGCAATACTTTAAGTATATTTAGTAATTGATCCATCCGTTCTTTACTCAACATAGGGGCACATTCCGGTTGGATAGGATCAGTGGGCTCGTGAGAAATTTGATTGGCCCGAGATTTTGCTTTATGGGATTTCCAATCAACAGGTTTTCCATCGAGATCCCAACAACAATCACGAGTATGCCACCCTTTTCCATCAACAGATCTTCGCACGTTAAAGAATATACAATCATTCTTATTCTATGTCCATGGCTATTATTTTTGTCAATAACAGTAGTCATTCAATTAATATTATTTAAAATTTCACGTGTCTCACGACCATCTTTTTATTTTCATTTGCTTTTATTTATCCCACTCACGGATTACTTTCATTTCATCTTTCTTTAGCACCCGCCATGTCCATGTGACTATGTGAGAGAGACCCATCGTTCGAACACCACTAGTGCTTGTTTGGGAACATCATTTCCTAAACGGTGTACACATTTAAATATAAAATCATCTCGAAATCTGTAAAAATCATCTCGATATTCATTAAAACTATCTCGAAATCCATAAAACCATCTTGAAATCCG
>JANTPZ010001869.1:0-29268 GCA_025593235.1 Vachellia pachyceras | reverse complement strand
ATTTCGAAATTAAAATTGCAACTTGTTTCATTTATTCGCTACTATGGCATTTGGGCTAGGTTATTATATAGTTGAAACATGACTCACTTTCGAGTAGAATCTGAGGTTAATTTGTTTAGATTTTTAATTTAGAATACAATGTAAAGTTATGGTACAATTTATTTCGTTTTCTTTCCCCTTTGGAAGACATAATGCAAGCATTTGAGCTGCACACTTTGGATGCTTGTTTCTTGATGTTTCATAGTGATTCTTCTCTGGTCCATACAGTATGACCCATGTCTGGGATATATGATCTCTGAGCAAATTCTTTAGCTGTTAAAGAATATCCTGTGACACAGATTTAAAACCAAAGGTTATATACGTAAAAGTCTATCCTTTCTTTAATCAGGGGTCGTTCCTTGGCTACTGTGATCTGTATGTAGGATTTTCTAACTTGCTCAACTTGGTTTTTGTTGAAAATGACTTAAAAAACGTTGTCATGGTGCCTTTTAGCTTTCCAACTGCTTGTGTTTTGATGCTGGGGGCAGTATGCTGGTGATAGTTGGGGGAAATGCAAAGGTATCATGCTGGCAGCTGCACTAGTGCAGTTAACAACAATGCAATAGGTGGGCCTTCAGCTAGGGACACTGGAAGATCTGAATCATCTTTGCCAGCTAACTACTTGATCAATTCAAGGTAAGTGACCTTCTTTCTTCATCTCCTCAAGATCTTATTGCCAACTATTTCCCTCCTAGTTATTATGATATTATTTAGATCATTTTGCAACTTCTGGTTTTCCCCCCTTTTTCCCTGTTCAATGAGAATATTTCAATTTTTTGTTTTTTATTTATTGTGCTTATTAATCGCTCAAGAATTCCTTCTCAGTCTACTAAATTTTCTCCTTTTGACGGCATTCTTTGGTGGTCTGAATTTAAAATAAAAGGGAAATCGCTGTCTACAGTAGCAACTAGTAAATATCCATGATTTAAGTCCCGATAGCTAATTTGGTCAAAAAAAAAAAGTTCTGATAGCTAAAAAGTGTCAAATCCACTTAGTTTTGATTATATAACTTTCATATCATAAAACTAAAGAACATTGTCAGCTGTTCTGAAAAGGTGCATTATAATCTTTTTCATTTCCTCTTTTCTGTGTGTTATGGATTAAATGTGGTTCCTTTTCTCATGTTTTTGATGTGATTGTTTCTGAATAT
This sequence comes from Vachellia pachyceras, assembly GCA_025593235.1. Taxonomy (NCBI): domain Eukaryota; kingdom Viridiplantae; phylum Streptophyta; class Magnoliopsida; order Fabales; family Fabaceae; genus Vachellia; species Vachellia pachyceras. The sequence goes on along the minus strand of JANTPZ010001869.1, from coordinate 28,079 downwards.
TGTCAAATGTCAACCCCAGTAAGCTGAGACCTGTTATACTGGCTGAAGGTTTGATTCATGCGATGGATGCAGAAAGGTTTCATTTTCGTTTTGTTTATTTTCTTTTTCTGTTTTGATTTTGAGTGAAATTTTTTGTTTCAATTTGATTGAATGTAATACAAAACCAGCTACTAAAATATGTGACCCTGGGTTTTCAGTTGGACAATTGATTAAGAGTATGCGGATTGTGAATGTGTTGAATCTGTGTTTTAAGCTAATTGATTAGATAATGAGAATGACAGTTGTAGTTCATTTCCGATTGGCTTCGTGACATTGATTTTGTTCCTTTGACTTAATATTTCTAATAACTTAATTTTTGATTTGTCTTGTAATTGCTTAGTATAAAATGCTTCACTAATTTTGATAGCTATCCATGTCAGTAACTTGTGCGTCCAATTCCTCTGAACACACTGGTTTTGTATGTGCAGGCGTCAACCACATCTAACCCCATACAAATTGAGGTGTGATAAAGAGCCTCTAAACTCCAGGTAATCGCTGCTTATAATAACACCTGTTTTTAATGTATTGTTTAATTTTAATTCATAGATCATGGGCAATCTATGCTTTATGATGCGGGGGTTGCATATATTCTTCACTTGTGTTATTGACTTTTGTTAATTTTCACTCTAAAAGCATATAGCTAACAGTTGTTAAATTTTGTTGTTATTATCAATTAATTTTTCTTGCGTTTATATCATCTTGACCCAGCCCCACCTAGTGGGATAAAGCTTTTTCGTTGTTATATCATCTTGATGTAGAAAATTTGAATATTAAATGTCAATATTTGCATCTCAGACTTGGGCCGCCAGACTTTTTTCCTCAAACACCAAGCTGCCCTGAGGAGACTTTAACAAGAGAATATGTGCAATCTGGATATAGAGAGACAGTTGAGGGCCTTGAGGTAGAATGATAAAATTTCTCCTTGGTGTATTCCATTTGGCTGTATTAAAAATGATGATGTTCAGTAGCAGATTTGACAATGTGTGCTTGATTTATACATATCCATTTGTTGATTATCTAATGGTGTTTTGAATTAAGCGGGGGCATTTCTGAATTGTCCATTGATTGTATTTAGTAGCCATAATATATTGGCATTTCTTCTATTTTGGCCTTGCATTTCCTCCAAACGCTTTCTTATTTATTCTGAAAGAGTGGTAGATGCACACCTCAAACCTTTATAATTCTTATTTTCTTACAATTTACTCCATTGCATTTCTTTTGTAATATTGCAGCAGCCTCAGTATATTCAAGTTTTAATGATATCCTTTTTTATTTCTTTTTTTTTTTTGGGTTCCCCAGGCAATGTTACTTATAATTTCACATCCCAATTAAAGCACTGTGGTTTGATAGCATCATTTTTGATTCAAAAGCAATATGTTGTGATGTCAAATACACTTGTCTCTTTTTTTTAAGCCTGTCCACTGCTTCCTTTTTTAGGATGATGTTTTTTTATTTAATATTTTTTTTTGGTGAAAAGATGATCTTGTTTTATTTGAACTTTGTTTTTGGTTGAACCTTGATGTCTAGTTCGGTACTGGTATTGGTCAGATTGTCTTACGTTTGGAATCATATTTCTTTTCAACATTTTCTGTACATCTCTTGTTCATGATAATTGAAGTACTGGTACAGTCTGCATTCTTCACTTCTAGCTTTGTTTGATGAATAATTGATAATCAAGTCTAAGAATAAGAATACTTAAAAATTAAGTTTACTTTTCCTGATTTCCTGTTATCTAACGTTGGGATACTTTGAGTCATCAGGAAGCAAGAGAAGTTTCACAGAACCAGGTTACAAACTTTAACAAGACAATTGTTCTAAATTGCAAAGAGGTAAATCTGCCATGTTGGTGATGTATTTATGCCCATTCTATTTATTTTTGTTTTTAACAAAAATAAGCAATTAATTCCATCTTCTTTCCAGGCCATCAGAAAACGTCTAAGGGCCATCAATGAATCTCGTGTTCAGAAGCGGAAGGTGATAATTTTTATTGTTTTTGTTATATTTTCGGAAAATAGTGCTGCAACAATGTCAATTATGTACTTTTCTATTTTTGTCTGCTGTGAAATTTAGTGGCCAATATGTCAATCTCTTCCAGTTTGTTGAAAATTTTGGAATAACTTGTAGTGCTTACTGTGACAGGCTGGTCAAGTCTATGGTGTTGCTCTTTCAGGATCACAACTCACGAAGCCTGGTGTTTTCCCTGAACTGAGGCCATGTGGTGAAGATGTGCGGAAAAAATGGATTGAGGTATATGCAATTGGTAATTAGAAAAATTAGGGTGCTGACTTAGATAGGCATCATCTTTATATATTCGGCTGAGTACAAGCATTAGTATATGTAGGACAAGCACACAATTTAATTTTAAACCAACATTCAACTGCAAAATAGTGTAAAATTTGCAGAACATTGCATGGTTGAAGGGAAATTTAAAACAACATTTAATTAAATATGCTATCTGAGAAAAAAAATGTGGGGTTTTGGGCGCCCTTATCCTTCCTGATCATGATTGGCTACCATACATTCTGTCGAGTCATTAACTGACCATAGAGTCACCAAATTTTGTTATTTGACCTTATTTGAATGTGGCAATCAACTCTAGGGATTAATTGACAAGGAATTGTTGAAAGATTTACCACCAAATATGAGGAGAATATCAGTGAAAAATGCTTGAATGGATGGTTTGGACCTCTCCTTGGGATGGGCCAAAATAAAACGTAAAAGAAATATGAATCCTTCTATATCAAACACGTTAAATGGTAATATATTAAATATGCTTATATACTGAGTAGTCTAGTACTACCTATTTGCCTAATTCACGAACTTAAAACGATCCTTGTACCGTAAAATTCTTTAATAAATTGATTAAGCTCTACCTTTGGATGATATGCCTGTCAAATTCTTGTGTGCTTACACCAATGTTGTTTGGTTGTTGTCTTGTTTGAGGACATTGCTGCTATAGCTATTTCTATCGTTTCAATAATTTAAACTCCTTAAATTTTTGTTACAGGGCTTATCTCAACAGCACAAGCGATTACGTTCCTTGGCCGATCATGTACCTCATGGTTATAAGAAGAAATCACTTCTAGAAGTTCTTATCAAGAATAATGTTCCATTACTGAGGGCAACCTGGTTTATTAAAGTCACTTACCTCAACCAGGTGGGGTTACGTCAGTGCTCGTGTATATCTTAAGTACCATTTCCCAAAGTTTGTTCCTTTTAATAATGTAAGCTAGGTTGTGTTTGAATTTTGTAGGTTCGGCCTGGATCTGCCTCAGCTTCATTATCTTCAGGGACTGCTGATAAAACTCAGCTGACTCGTTCTGAGCATTGGACTAAAGATGTTGTTGATTATCTGCAATCTCTACTGGATGAATTTTTCTCAAAAAATGCTTCTCATTTTGCTCCAAATAGTCGAGATCGATCACCACAAATGCCTTGTGCTGGTTCACTGCAGCACAGAATTGATTCATCATCTTTTTCTGATTCTGATGAGCCATCCCTGCACTCTAAATGGTGGTATGTTGTGCGGCTTCTGCAATGGCATCACACTGAAGGGCTGATTCTTCCCTCTCTTGTCATTGATTGGGTCTTGACTCAGCTAAAGGTATTCATCTTGGCCAACCGGTCGCTTAGTCTTGCACTTTTGCATATAAGTGATCTTCTTAAAGGTTTCATTCCTTCAGGTTTTGATTCATGGCATTTCTGCTCCTTTCAGGAAAGACGAATGCTTGAGATTTTACAGCTGCTATTGCCCATTATTTATGACTTTTTAGAAACCATTGTTCTATCTCAAGCATATGTACGTAGTCTTGCTGGAATAGCACTTCATATCATCCGTGATCCTGCACCTGGTGGATCAGATCTCGTTGACAATTCTCGGAGGGCATATACAACTTCTGCTCTGATTGAGATGCTTCGGTATTTAATTCTTGCAGCACCAGATACTTTTGTTGCTTTAGATTGCTTTCCTTTACCATCATGTGTGCTTTCACATACAGTAAATGATGGAAATTTTGTATCAAAGACATCTGAAGTGGTGGGGAAGATAAAAAGTAGTTCAGAAGAGGTTGCATTTATGTTTAGAAGTAAAGGACTTGATGCACAATATCAAACACTGTCATTTAGCCATGTTATTTCATCCATTCAAAAGAATGCTGAAGGTCTTGTGAAAGCTGCAAACCCAGGCTATCCTGGTTACTGTCTAGCTAAGGCTGCTCAAGTTTTAGATAGGTCCCTTGTATTGGGTGATATAGAAGGAGCTTACAAGTTACTATTTGAAAACCTTTGTGGTGGGGTTGTATCTGACGGGTGGATTTCAAAAGTCAGCCCTCGCTTAAGGTTATCACTCAAGTGGATTGGGACTGTGAATATAACACTCATTCATTCTGTGTTTTTCCTTTGTGAGTGGGCAACATGTGATTTCAGGGATTTTCGGAGTGCTCCCCTGTGTGACATAAAATTTACAGGTAGGAAAGATCTTTCTCAAGTGCATATAGCAGTTAGGATTTTAAAGATGAAGATGAAGGATATGCGGAATCCTTCAGGGGGAAAGAATGAAAGCAGTCATGGAGTCAGCAACTTAGCAAAATCTTCTGGACGGAGTACTCAGACCTTTATGGCTGATGTGTCAAAAGTAAAATCTAAATCAAAAAATGGATACAGTAGTGGAAGTTCGTCACTTATGTTTGAAAGCCCAGGCCCCTTACATGATATTATAGTTTGTTGGATTGATCAGCATGTGGTCCACAAAGGTGAAGGTCTCAATCGACTTCATTTGTTTATAGTGGAGCTCATACGGGCAGGTATATTTTACCCCTTGGCATATGTAAGCCAGCTGATTGTAAGTGGGATAATGGATGTCAATGTAGATGTGGTTGACCTAGAGAGACAGAAGAGACACTACCGAATCCTGAAACAACTTCCTGGCCAGTTTCTGCGTGATGCTTTGGAAGAATCAGGCCTAGTTGAGGGGCTGCAGCTTGTGGAAGCTTTGCAAATCTACACAAATGAACGGCACCTAATGCTTCATTCCCCTCTTAGCGATCACTTTAATGACAATAATGATGCTGGTTTATCTGGTCTGAAGAAACAAATTCCAGATACCACAAAGGATGGAGCTTCCATAGGTCCAATTGATCAGTGGAAAAATGTCCGTTCTAAACCATGTTCCAAAAAAGTAAAAAATGTTGATATTGAAGAACTGAAAGAAGCCATCTCAATACTGCTACAGTTACCTGATAGCTTTTCTAATTTGAGCCCTGTGGGATCGGATGAATCTCGAGGAAGTGTTAAACGGCCTATTGGGTCTCCTCAGAGCAAGACTGATCTGGGGGAAGGTACACCTGGGTGTGAAGAATGCAGAAAGGCAAAGAGACAAAAATTGAGTGAGGAAAGAAATTCACTTGGTCAAGGTCATTCTCCAGTTCTATCTGATGATGAAGATACATGGTGGGTGAAGAAGGGGCTCAAGTCCTTGGAGCCTGTGAAAGTTGATCAACCGCTTAAACCAATCAAGCAGGTTACGAAAAGTCGCCAAAAGACTGTGCGCAAAACCCAAAGTCTTGCTCAATTGGCTGCTGCTAGAATTGAGGGTAGCCAGGGAGCATCTTCTAGTCATGTGTGTGATAACAGAGTTAGCTGCCCTCACCATAGAACTGCCAATGACAGTGATATTCCAAAGTCAGTGGATGGAAATATAACAAGCCAAAGTGGGGATATTGTTTCAATAGGGAAAACTCTAAAACGGTTCCGCTTTGTTGAGAAAAGGTCGGTAACAGTTTGGTTGATGACTGTAGTTAGGCGTCTCGTAGAAGATACTGAGAAGACTGTTGGTAAGGTTGGCCAGTTTGGTAGGCCTTTGGCTGTTGTAGATGATCGGAGTCCAATACGGTGGAAACTTGGTGAGGATGAACTTTCTGCTATACTTTATCTGATGGATATCTCTGATGATTTAGTATCAGCTGTCAAGTTCCTCCTCTGGTTGCTGCCTAAGGTTGTCAGTAGCCCCAATTCTACTATTCATAGTGGAAGGAATGTTCTGATGCTGCCAAGGAATGTGGAAAGCCAAGTTTGTGATGTGGGAGAGGCTTTTTTGCTATCATCACTCCGAAGGTTTGCAATATTTTAATTTCAATATATGGTTTTTGTTTGTTTAATATGCCCACTTTTAATAGATGGCAAGTTTAACATGTGAATTCCTCTCCATTCCCCATCATCCTTCACTATATATGATGCTGTATTGCCTTCTAATGGCTTAGCCTCCTATTTCTTGAATATAGATATAGGCGATTTAAGCAGCCTCTTTTTGGCCAATAACTTATAATGTGATATATAGTGTGTGTTTGAGAAAACTTTTTCCTAATGGTGCACGCAAGCCAAGACAAAAAGTATCTCGAAATTCATAAAATCATCTCGGAATCTGTAAACTCCTTTCTCCCAACGGATTCCCAAACACACATAACATATTCTACTTCAATTATAATTTTCATCAGAAGTACCTAATAGACTGTTGCACCCTAGTATTTAATGTCATCCTCTGTTTTATTTAATCACAAGTCAATGAGGGTAGTTTAAACAAAAGCTACATTATTTTGATTGCTGCTTAGACATGCTCAAATGACTTGAACTATTAGATTGGTAAAATGCAATGGGCGGGTTTTAAGTTTTTAAAACTAGAATATTTGTTCTATAGGTTTGCTTAGTGTCCAATAGGGTTTCCACAATTTTGTTTGAGCTTTTTCCACATTTTACCTCAATGAATTTTTTCTTTGCTATATTGTTTTCTATCTTTTGATAAAAGTATTTTTTAATGTGTAAATTATTATTGAACCAGTGGCTTATAAGCAATTTACTTTTGCATCTCTTGTTATTGTGTTGGATTGCTTCCTTGTTAATTGAGATGGGTGTCATGCATTGTGCTTGGTCCAGGTATGAAAACATTCTAGCTGCAGCAGATCTTATCCCTGAAGCTTTGTTAGCTGCTATGCATCGTGCTGAAGCTATAATTGTAGCATCCAATGGAAGAATTTTAGGTTCAGGAGCACTAACCTTTGCTCGGTATTTGTTGAAAAAATATAGCAATGTGACTAGCGTCATTGACTGGGGGAAAAATTTCAAGGCAACAAATGATAAGAAACTTGCTTCTGAACTTGAGTCTGGACGTTTAATGGATGTTGAATTGGGGATCCCACTTGGAGTACCCACAGGAGTTGAGGACCTTGATGATTTTTTCCGTCAAAAGATAAGTGGTGGCCGGTTATCCAGACTAGGTTTGGGCATGAGAGACATTGTGCAACGTAAGGTTGAAGAGGCAATTCACTATCCGTTCGGGAAAGAGAGGAAAGTATTTACTTCTAGTACTACAAAAGGTCCTGCTGTTGAAAAATGGGATAATGGATATCAGACTGCTCAACAAATAGTCATGGATCTGGTTGAGTGCATAAGGCAGACTGGTGGTGCCGCGCAAGAAGGGGATCCTTCTTTGGTCTCTTCTGCTGTTTCTGCTATTGTTGGTAGTGTTGGCCCAACATTAGCAAAAATGCCTGATTTTTCAGCAGGAAGTAGTCATTCAAGCAATACATCAGCTATAACTTTGAACCATGCCAGGTTCATTTTGCGAATGCATATAACTTGCCTTTGCCTGCTTAAGGAAGCCCTTGGAGAGCGCCAAAGCCGTGTATTTGAAATTGCACTTGCTACAGAAGCTTTTACTGCTCTTGCTGTAGTTTTTGCTCCTGGTAAAGCATCCCGAGGTCAGTTTCAAATGTCTCCTGACGCCCATGACACTAATGCTAATATTTCAAATGATGCGCAAAACAATTCTAATAAAGTTGTGGTTGGTAAAGCAACAAAAATTGCTGCTGCTGTCTCTGCACTTGTTGTTGGTGCAATTATTTATGGGGTTACGAGCTTGGAAAGAATGGTAACAATTCTAAAATTAAAGGAGGGGCTGGATGTAGTACAATTTGCAAGAAGTACAAGATCCAGTTCTAATGGGAATGCACGTTCAGTGGGGGCTTTTAAAGTTGATGGTTCGATTGAACTTTATGTCCATTGGTTTAGATTGCTTGTTGGGAACTGCAGAACCATATGTGAAGGATTAGTGGTGGATCTCTTGGGTGAACCTTCCGTTTTAGCTCTTTCAAGGATGCAGCGGATGCTCCCTTTAAGCTTGGTCTTTCCACCTGCCTACTCAATATTTGCCTTTATCATGTGGAGGCCTTTCATTCTGAATGCAAATATTGCAGTCCGTGAAGACATGAATCAACTGTATCAGTCTCTTACAATGGCCCTGAATGATGCAGTGAAACATCTTCCTTTTCGAGACATATGCTTGAGAGACAGTCAGGGCCTTTATGATCTTATGGCTGCAGATGCAAGTGATGCTGAATTTGCAAATTTGCTTGAGTTGAATGGCTCTGATATGCATTTGAAGTTTAAGGCCTTTGTTCCTCTCCGTGCTAGGCTTTTTCTGAATGCCATTATTGATTGCAAGATGTTACAATCTACGTTTATGCAGGAGGATGGGAGCCGGATTTCTGGTCATGGTGAGTCTAAAATTCGGTTTACTGATGGTGAATCAAAGCTACAGGATAAGCTTGTAAATGTTTTAGATAGCTTGCAACCTGCCAAATTTCACTGGCAGTGGGTGGAACTCAGGCTGCTTCTTAATGAACAAGCCCTCATTGAAAAACTTGAGGCACATGACATGTCCTTGGCCAATGCTATACAGTTGTCTTCACCCAGTTCAGAAAAGGCTGCTTCTGCTTCTGAAAATGAGAACAATTTTATAGAAATTATACTCACAAGGTTATTAGTCAGACCTGATGCTGCACCCCTTTTCTCAGAGCTGGTTCATCTTTTTGGGCGATCACTGGAGGATTCGATGTTGTTGCAGGCAAAATGGTTTCTTGGAGGCCAAGATGTCCTTTTTGGTCGGAAGACTGTAAGACAAAGGCTAAACAATATTGCTGAGAGTAAAGGCCTTTCAGTTAAAACCCAGTTTTGGGAACCCTGGGGATGGTGTACTCCTGTTAGTGATCCATTGACTAATAAGGGGGACAAAAAGAAGTTTGATGCTGCATGTCTTGAAGAAGGAGAAGTTGTTGAAGAGGGAATGGACTTGAAAAGGACCCTAAAAGGGCCCTCTCATGGGTCTGATTCAGAAATTTTGACATTAATTCAGCAGCATGTGACTGAGAGGGCTCTTATTGGGTTGATACTTCCTTGCATTGATCAAATCTCTGAAGAATCTCGCAATTCGTTTGCAAATGATTTGATCAAACAGTTGTATAATATTGAGCAACAAATAACTGCCGTTACTCGTGGGCCAAGTAAACCAGCTGGAAGTACTCCTCCTGGAATTGAAGGTCAAATAAATAAAGTAAATAGCCGCAAAACTATAAGAGGTGGCAGCCCTGGGTTAGGCAGACGACCAACAGCTATTGCAGTATCTGCTACTGATTCTGCTCCACCTTCTGCTGCAGCATTACGTGCTTCAATGTCATTACGGTTGCAATTGCTCATGAGATTTCTTCCTATTCTTTGCACGGACAGGTAATTTATGATCAGATTTATTACCTTCACAGGCTTTTCCTTTGCTATTTTCGAGATAGCTGTCTTGTTTCCTGAATTATTTTTGCTGTTCCACAGCTGTCTTTACAATATCAGAGTGAAATTGGAATAATCTTAGATGATGTTTACCATGTATATCTGGGAAATGTTTACTGATTGAGCCTCCTGTATCCTAGCCCATTTGCTGTTATAGAAGTGGGGGTACTCTTTAGAGGTCTGATAAATACTATGTTCTTTCCAACATTTTGGCAAGATGTCTGCATGCTGCAATATGACGTGTTTGAGCTGTCAGACTGATAATGATATGTTTTTTCTTTTATCATAATTCATAATGGTTCTGAAAACTTCCTTTTTGGTGTTGGTAATGGTAACTAAAGTGGTCGTGGTCTATGTAATTTTGAAATTATGAAATACTTGTAACGCAAAAAATATCTGTAATTGGTAGAATTGTCATATTTTAGAATGATGAATTCAATTTATGTGTTGATGTATTGAATTTTTCAGGGATCCATCTGTGCGGAATATGAGAAACTTACTTGCCTCTGTAATTCTTCGTCTTCTTTGTAACCGGGTGGTGCATGAGGATGCTGGCACTTCAGTAAATGCCATGCATTCTTCTCTTTTGAAGAGGGAAGTGGAATCACCTTCTGAAGCTGCCTTGGTAGATTTTTCTGTTGACGGTTTGTTTGATCTCTTGTTGTGGGTTTTGCATGCATTGTTGAGTGATTGCCTTCCCAGTTGGCTCAAGTCAAAACCTTCCTCGAAGACAAATAATGAACCTAGCAGGGATTTTTCTGGTTCTGACCGAGAACTAGAGACTTTGCAGGTTGGATATCTTAGTTTATGAATTTACTGCTTTTGCATTCGGTGGCCATTATTAAGGCATTTTGGCCGTATTTGATATTTATTTAATGCTATTTTATATTATCATAAAAAAACTGCTTGTAAAATGTGAAGGATTTCACGAAAGTGTTGGGGAGGGGGCTTAAACTAAATATATCATGACTCATTGTTAAGTTGCTAAAATATTTGGGTACTTTTGACCTTAAACTATGGTTCATAGGGGGCCAAAATATAGGCAACTTTCAAGGTTTTGTAAAATAAATCAACATTGTAGAAACAAAGTATTCCATGATATTACCTCCAGTAGGTTGATGTATGTAAATTAAGGTCTCATGTTTGAGAATGTTCATGTAATTTGATAATCAACAGTATGGAAGCCGACTGTAATATTGGAAACTAAAGAAACCATCTCTAGTTTTGACCCTCCCTAGGAAGGCAGCTATACTCTTAAACTTTGTGAAGAATGAACTCTCCTTGTTAATGATTAGTTGCAATACAAGGTTACTTGAATGGAACATCTGTACAGGACCACACATGGTGGATGGCAGGGTTTTCAATTTTACCATTGCTTCCATGACTTAGTAATGGCTTTGATAAGATAAGGATCCTCCCCCTTCTCCCAATTGTGTATCAGTTTCAGTTTTTTACCTGTATCAGAAACTTTGAATGTTCCTTATTTTTGAAGGATGAAGTTAATCAGGTGAAAGTTGTCTTGCATATCTAATGCTCTATCTTTGGTTGCAGAATGAACTCGATCGTGCGCAATTGCCAGACACTATCAGATGGCGAATACAAGCTGCTATGCCAGTAATCCATCCATCTCTGCGGTGCTCTTTGTCCTGCCAGCCACCGTCTGTTCCAATTTCAGCTATTGTTTCTCTTCAACCAGGTGTTGCAAATTCTGGGTTTAGTTCCAGCAGTTCAAATGTTCCTCAAAAGAATCTGATTCCATCATCAAGAAGTGGAGCTAACACATCAGGGAAGTTGAAACAACACGACAATGACTTTGAAGTTGACCCTTGGACACTGTTAGAAGATGGTGCTGGACTCAGCCCGTCTGCTAATACGGCTTTGATTGGGAGTGGTGACCATGTTAATCTTCGAGCTGCTAGCTGGCTTAAAGGGGCGATAAGGATGCGACGAACAGACTTAACATACATTGGTGCAGTGGATGATGAGAGTTAGTTTGACACGATTTTTGATTGGTTTGGCACGCTGGAGAATCCCCTCAGGCAGGTGCACTCGGCGGTCCATCATTTTTTATGCATGCATTACTGGCATGAAGACGCCATTTTGTGCTTGCCTTTCTCAGCTTGAAGAAGGAAGATTGAGGGGTCAGATGATATGGAAGAAACGGGCAAAGTGGTGGGTCCTTTGTTGAAAAGTTAAGGCAATGTTTTTGAGCAGCCCGTTCTGCAGATGGCCGGTTGACTACTAACCTGTTGATCATCCCCTTCTGACTGTGCTTCACTGGCACGGTTTGGGAGATTTGCTGTATATATAGGGATACGATTTTTTTCACTCTGTCAATTGATCTGGGTAGGTAATATATCTCAATTGATATGTGCTGTTTCGTGCCCATGTCTAAACGCATGTTCATATGCTGTTGCTTCTTTATATATTTTTCTTATTATTGAATTATGTGCTTGATGGAGCATGAAATGAAGCATTCCTCTGTTCAATGGCGAGTCTTGTGTAATATTTTTGCCCAGAAAAACCAGTGAATTATGTCAGCTTATTTCAGTTCGCATTTACGAATTTTTTATTTTGGTAGACTTCATAATCTCTGTTTAGTCTTCTAACCCTAACATGATATACTCCCTCTGGTCCTTTTACAAGACAAATTCATTTATTTTACACAATTTGCAGTTGATGTTTTGCAGTTATCTTTTTTATGTTTTTAATGTGTACTCTTCATTGAATATTTTTCTCTTTACTCTCTAAATTAAAACATTCTAAAAGATGTTCTGTGCAACGGAATGGGAGCATCAAGTTAGATTCTTGAATACTCTTATCAAATCCCAGTATCCCAAGAAAGGGAATGTGAAGATATGGTTGTGGCGGTTTCTTGTCTGGAGACAAGACGTAGAAAACGGTTTTACATGCTAGTATTTTTTTTGGATACAGAAAAAGTTTAGGTGGGTTCGGCATCGGTCCCCCACCAAGGTCAGGGTACGGCCCCAGGGCTCTATGAGCACTTACAAGGAACTTACGAGATCGCCTAACAAATGAGCCCTCACAACAGCAGAGAGAATCGAACTCACCTCCTTGTGGGAGTTAAACCCGTTCCTTATACTATCTGTGCCAACCCATTGGCTACATGCTAGTATTATATGTACACAAAAAATGCAAGAAACACTATCATGAATTATGACACTTGTCGTAAATATTTGCGGAAGATAATTCACCCAACTCACTACTTTTCCCATGTTTATAGGCATTTATTTATTAGTAGTTAAAATATAAATTGTAACCAACAGTATAGGTCCTAGTAAAAAAGACTTCGACCATTTAAGCATAATTTTTCCAGTTCAAATTCTTATAAATACAAATAAAAAAACGGTTTTAGGATAACTACAATAGAGATTGGCAATGATTCGGACTGTTTAACCCATCCGAATTAATTTATTTCTCTTAGAAGATATTTTATTTGTTTTGAAATGTTGACTTATTCTGTAACATTTCATGCGGATCCAAACTTGCCTAATAATACATGCCCAATTGATCGATTTCTCCTGTACGGCCTGCCTTGTATCAGGGAAAAAGTTTCATTAACCCGAAGGAAAATGCTTTCCATGTACGCTGAAGTTTAACACGTTAATAAATATAAGACCCTTGAGTTCATCCGACACAAATTCCATGACAACAGAAACGAGAACATTCTAAATAGATTCAAGGAGTTGGCAAAAATAAAAAAAAAGATTCAAGGAGAGTTGAGTAAAGAAATAAGATAATGCAAATAATTTGTGCAAACAAAAATTGGTAATATGTTCCATTAATCAAGCAGTGGGATAAGGCAGCTTTTGGCGCACACCAATCAGACTTGCAAGGCTATGATGTACCGTTCTTCAAGCAGCTCCTAGTTCCCCGTTCAAGTAGTCAATAAACATTCTCTTTGCACTATCTGCATCTGAAGGAGGAGGTGGTCCGCTTAAACTTGTTTGCCCTGTCAACTTAATGAAGGTACGTCGCATTCTCCGAAGTTCCGGCAGCCCAACTGATCTTGATATGTTGATCGGAGGCAAGTCCTTCCCTATAGAAATCCCATTCATAGGCCCACCCAGAGCCTGAGATTGAGCTTCTACTATGGCATTTGTGACCTCCTGAGTTGCTTTATCCAACTCGTAAAGAGAATTAACATCAGAAAAGCGCGTGTTTTGGGTTGCGATAGTTGGCTGTAAAATCTTAACATCTCGAGTTTTGGAGTCCACCGTTTTGGTTATGTAGGATACAGCATCTTCAATGCCCGGAGAAGATTTTTCTATCCCATTCCTATGAGGCCATAGCTCATACAAAGGTGAATCCCAACGGTTTCTTCTGTCTGGTTTCTCAAACCTTCTAACCAAATCTTCAAAGATTGTATCATCATAAGCAGCTTCTCCTTTCTCCCTACGTTCTACATTCCATTTCCTGCAGTGGGTTTCTTCAGCATCACAAAACAGCACACAGTATCTAATGCCTGTTGCACGAGCCAAACACCATAGCTCATATCGATAGCCTTTGATATTATTCAAATAATCTATTATAATGATGTTGTCTTTTGACACCGACCTATCCACTTCTGACCTAAGAATACCTCTTAAATTCTTCTCTGCAGGCAAATTGGCGTAACTCTGATTACGATCAAGATGGAGAAAAGCTTCATCTATGACCCTCACTTGGAGTTTTGTCTCTGATTCTTTGAGGGCTTCGGCCAGACACAGTGCAGCTTTAGACTTCCCACTGCATGGCTGCCCACATATCACAACCAATGCCATCAGGGAAAAGTTTGAGTGTTACACCAAGGAAGCAATAAAGTTTATGACTTTACAAGCAATATCTGCAAGAAATTGAGGGAAGATGAATGACTTGTCAGTAATTTTGACACAGAATGTTACATAATTTTCTAGTGTTTCAGATTGATTCACTGGCAACTTGTTGCAGTAATTTTGAAACAGAATTCTGCACAGAAGTATAAGCAATATTTTTTGACCCAAACCAGGACTACTAGTTGTGAAATAATTTTAACACAATTTTACACAGAAAAATGGCTCTAGGCATTATTTTAAGCCCAGAACCAAATCACAAGTTGTGCATCATCTAAATACAGAGAATCAAAATAGAAGCATTGATGTATGCACTAAGCGGCACTTTTAAGACCAAAACAAAATCAGCAAGTGTGCAGAAGCATACATGTAAAACATGGATACATGAAGAACCTTTAAACCAAAAATGAAATAGAAGTATAATGTAGAGAATTTGTGCAAATACATGGATGTGTGCAGCCCTTCCAATATGAAAGTCATGAAGCGATCAAAATGTGCATCAACGATTACACCACTCTTAGGTCGAAAGCAGAATCGCAGCACGTGAAGCAATTAAAATGCATAATTTGGCACTAAAATATAGATAAACGTAGCACTTTTAAGTACAAATCAGAAATACATAATATAAAGCCATTAAAATGCAGAAAATCTGTGCAGAATTTAGGTTATACACAGCAAGAACTACGGCATATGAATTGGAAGACAATTCCGAATAATGTTTTCATTTTATCAATTCAAGCCTGAATTTGACAAATCAAGAATCCCATTCCTCACACATATATAGAACAACACTGTCATGATTGTCCAGAATCAAATCCATATCACCAAAAGAAAAAGAAGCCCTGTTCTTCTTCTTTTTGAGTGAAAGAAAAGCCTTGTTCTTTACATGTGAGCAAGGATCACCTTGTCAAAACAAGGATGACATCATTGACATGGATAAACCCCGTAAATTAAGGAATTGATTAGCTAAAATCCTAAAGGAACTTTTCTCTAGATTTTTAGCCATAAAAAGCTCCAAAAAATTGATCAAACTTTTACAACCCAATTGTATTCTATCATGAATACTCAACACAAGTTAACACTTATCAAAGAAAACTTCTTAATTCATCAACTCCTTTAAATAACTGAATACAACTGGGTCTATAAATAAGAAAAATTACTAACCCTAATATCACTTAAAATATCAAGAAAAAACAATATCTTAAATATTCTACCCAATGGATTTTCCAAGATAATATCATCTAATAGATATCCAAAGTATTTATTCAAAAAAAAAATACTAAATCTAGAAACTAAGTTAATAAATAAAACATCAAATATCTCAAAAAAAGCCATTAATCGTAATCACATCTCAGCTCTTGCGTCTCCATCAAAGAAAGCTTCAATTAGTAATTCTTGATGTTCTTCTGCATAAAAATCATGTCGAAACAAAAAGGACAGCATTTGAATATCTGAATAGATGTTCAACGTCAAGTTTCCAGCCAAAAACCATGTTGGAAGTCATGCTAGAAGTCATTGAGAGCAAAACATCGTGTGGACAGATTATAGCTCGTAAAATCATATGTCAAAAACTCAAATCAGAGTATGAAAGAGAAGGCTAAAGAAAACAAAAATCTCAATTCGCAAGAGATAAACACCATCGGGAGAGCATGTATCCAAATCCCCCGCAAGTCCAGAGCATGTTGGAGAAGAATTGGACTAGAAGAGGATACCTCTATATGCTTCACTTCTTGGGGCTGATTTCTTCCTCTGCCTCCTTCAGTCTTTCCGACTATTCACAGCGATCAAGCTCTCTGCTCCTTTGCTGTCTTTCTCTTCCTCGAGATTCTGAGCAGCCTCTACCACTGTGAGGAAGTCCGAATTGCGCTTCCATTAAACGCAATGCTAGTCTGCGTTTCCACCCGCCTTCTCTTCCATCGCCCATCCTTAATTTATTTTCCCATCCTTTATATTAATTAAAACTACTATAATCATTTGATGGGGGGTTTTAGGTTTTGAAAAAAAATAAAAATTATAATTAATTATATTATCCATGATTTATAAATAGACGACTTTTTTTTGAGTTTTTATATTATTAAAAGGCTGTTATTAATTATTTGGTGGATTATATTAATAAATAATCCCCCCAAGTGAGTGTTTTATAAGGATCGGCACACAAAAGATGATTGAAGGTTTAAGATAAGTATTTAGTAAGTGCAACTTGAAGAGATAAATTTAAATAAGTTCAAGACAAATATGAAGTCAGTATACTTCTTGGTATCTATTATTGAATATTTGAATGTAAAATCAAAAACTACATTAGACAAAAATAAATATGAATTATTAATTAATATACCTATATCTGAAGAGGACTCCATTAATGTAAACGGCAATTAACATTTTGATTGTTGAATATTTCAAACGACGTGTGTAGCAAATTCTAATTGGAAATAGACCTACGTACTTGCGGAGATCAGTCCTTGAACCTAAACTTGTACATCCGAGCAGTTGTACTATATACAGTTATATGTATGATATTTGACCACAACATTATGCATCACCGTACAAATAAATAATAATCCATTTACTGCTTATTTTGTTACTAATGACCCGTTTGACAACACTTCTGGAGAGCCTAAAGCCCGTTTAACAGTTTTTTTCGTAAAATGAGGTAATCTCTTTCACATATTCACCTCGGTTCACGTAAAAGCACATTTCTACTGTGTTCCCAATGGGCCAAATATATTTTTCAACTCAATCGTACAATCAAAGCAGGTGCTGCAGCGAAACTGATTGCAAAAGAGGGAAAATCGGCCACATTAAAATTACCTTCTGGAGAGGTCCGTTTGATATTCAAAAATTGCTCAGCAATAGTCGGACAAGTGGGGAATGTTGGGGTAAACCAAAAAAGTTTGGGTAAAGCCGGATCTAAATGTTGGCTAGGTAAGCGTTCTATAGTAAGAGAAGTAGTTATGAACCCCATAGATCATCCCCATAGGGGGTGAAGGGAGGGCCCTTCCACCACAACTAATTCTTAGTATAAAAGTAACTTGACATTTTTATTGTGATTATAAAAGTTAAATAAATTATTCAATCATAATATATTGTTAGATTATATATTAATTTATGAGTTAGAGAAATTGGTTTGGAGAAAAATAATAAATATATTAGTTAATTAACTTCCTTAATCTGTTTAAAAAATCAATAAACTCTTATATTAAAAAGAAGAAGAGATGAGGTGGGTAGTATAGAATTGGGTGGTCAAATGGCATGAACTTAATTGCATATTGCCATGTAGGTCAGGTCAAAAAAAAAATTTTTAATTGTTGAAGAAAGTATTCTAAAGCTAGTTTATGTGAATCCTCATAACTTGCACACCTCGTTTATGATTGTCCATTAATTTAATCCAAAACCATGCCATTGTGTTAGAAGCTAACCTTTTATCGTTATATATAACTTACTATGCCTATTATCAAAGCTTATTTAAATTATATTTGGATAATTAATTTCATTTTAACTTCAGATATATTGAATGAGTAGAAGTTTTTGTGTTCATTAAATTATTAATTGAAAAAAAAAATCAATTTTTCAAACGTAATAATATGAGAAAATTACATCAAGGTCCCAACCAAGGAAATGTTTATAATACTTCAACCAAGGACTTTTCAAGTATTGTTTTCCTTGCTTAGACCTTAAGTTATAATTATAAATCAAAAAATAAAAAACTAAAAAAATAATTTTTTTTAGTCGTTCGTGCATGTTCTTCTATTAAAAAGAGGACTGGAATTAAAAAAAAGGAAACTAATAAGAATTTAATAATTTCTTATTAATTGTCATACCTAATTACACATCTCATGCTCTCTTCTCACATGACCAGCTCCTTGTAAGTTTCAACTTTGGCCTACACACATTGCTTGATACTGAGTCAGTGTTTGTGAATTCAGAAAAGGTTTTCTTGTTGACAACAAATAAATAAATAAAAGCTCCATAGGCTTTACAGCCCACATGTTAAGATGTAATAGTTTCATGAGACAATTTCAGATAATCAACAAAAAGTTGATACGAATATGGTTTACATCCTTCTAAGCTTCATCACACAAATCCAAGTGGGAAGCTTTTCATAGCATCATCATCCACCAAACCAGAAAAAACAACTTCTATATACCTTGCTTCCTCATTGCCTTATCTTCATGAAGAACATCTTCAATCCAAGCCACAACGTTGAATGCTAGACCTTCTAATACCCTTGAGTAGCCCTCCAGTATGGCTTTCCCTACATCCTGCACAATCGTTCTTACTTAGTTCATCACCCTTTCTTCAACCTTTAGATTCACATTTTTTAATCAAAGAGTGCTCTAATTTATGTTCAGGATACGAATTTACATATAGATGATAGATCTTACTCGGTTGTACTGAATCTTGCATACGTCCAAGGAAGTCTGAGAGAGTTCAGGATATCTTTGCTTCAAGCAAAATAATAAAGTCTCAGCTCTTTCAGCTAACATGTAGTTTTTGTCAATCCGGTCCGATTCAGACATGAGATCTTTCACTTGGCTCCATGATGATTTTGAATGGCTCAGACATGCTTTACGTCTCCATGCGTACATTGAAGCTTCAACTCTGTCTGCCAGCTCCAGTGCTTCATGTTCAGAACTTATCTTGAGATGGTTAAGAAGGTGATCAGGGGAGAATTTGTCCGGAATGCACAAATACCGATACATCGAGTCTCTCAAACTTGTTCTTCCGCTCTGAATACAACAATTTTTGGAAGCAAAATACAAGCCAAATGAAGATGAAGTCAGAAATAAGAGAATTCTTAAACATAAAATAAGTTATCTGTCATACTTCATAAATTGGCGCAAGAAGCCAAATAGAAGCTCATCACAATGAGCATGTAAGGAAGGAAAGAAGTTACTGGAATTGAATAACCAAATCTCAGACCATTTACTGGAAAATATCAAATTTGATGAAATCTGTTGAATATTTGCTCAATAAAAAGAAAATGCAAAGGAAAAATCACCGAGATCTCAAAGAAGAAATTTGATAATAAAAAAATCCCAATAACAAGTGAGCGACATAAACTTGTTGTCATTTTTATACTTAAGCTTGTCATTACATACCTCTTACTTGTGAAACTTTTTGGTGATTAAATTTATTTCTTGAAATTTTATAGCAATTTTCCCAAGTACAAACACATTCTGATTATATTTTGGACCGTGACTAATGGAACAAGAAGTTGTAATGACTGAATCATCAATGTGGCCTAACCTTGGGAAGACTTGCCATGTATGTTTCTGGGATATCCATCTCTGCAATAATACTGTTATTTATTGACATGGCAGCTTTATGAACTTGGTTAGCACAATCCCTTTTCTCTCTCAAGTGCTTCCTTGACTTATCGGATAGGCCACCAGGGAGAACACAAGGAACTGGTAACCACCATTTCTCATCTTTTCGCTGAACAATCCTTCGAAATGAGCTGGCGCGTGAACGATTCGAGTCCCCTGATTGGCTCCCTTGCTCCACATACCAGAATTCAGAATCATAGAAACTATCTAAGATTTCCTATCATAAAAATATTTATGTATATGAGCCATGATATCAGTGGAGTGAAACAGCTAGAAGTACTAAGAGTGAGTTTTCTCTCACAAGGAGCATTGCATCAAGCTTCCGCAGAGCTGGGAGGTTGATATAAATATCTGATCTTGGTCTACTTGTCATCATCTGAGATACGTCACTACAAATATGTTAGATACAAAAAGAGATTCCAATCATCATCGTGAGAATTATTAGATAGACTGTGTATTAAAGATATCTACAAACAGCCGATCATACGGAAGTATATAGCATGTCAGGCATACCGTATACTTCTGGTAATCAGCTCCAACGTGTTTTTACGTGTTTCTTCATGATTATGTATTTGTTTTATCCACTTGTCTCTAGTTGGATCGGTCTATCAGAGAATCCGTATAACATTCTTAATTATTATAGCTATTGTTTACAGAACCTTACCTCCACGACTGTTCCATCTGCCAAGTATTGTGCAGTTGGGGCAAATTCTACTATATAATCACAAAGTGATAGAAGGCAATTCATTTCTCTTCTCCACATAACCTTCTTCTCAGGCTTCAGAGGCTCCAACTTCAAATTTTGTCCAAATACGGTAGCTGAAAAATCCACAATTCAAATTATGTTTAATGACATTTAGCCAATAGTAAAGTACATTTTAAGCCTCATGTTTTGGTCCAGAATAAGCTTTTCCCATCTTTAAGCTATAAGAGAAGCATATTTCCAACAATTGAACTGTTCATCCATTTAAATTCATGTGGCTATTTCTAATATGAATAATACCCAAAAATATCACACTGACGAAACAATTTGCTATTGCTGCTTTGAAGGAATTACCATAGAGGTTTGTGATGGAGTTTGAGATGGTTACTGCAGTGCAGACACCTTTCCCACTACCAGACATGTCTTCCCCAAGCAATAGCTTTGAAAATCTCTCCTTCATCATTTCAAGCTCTGCAAATGTTCACACAATCAAGAAAATTACCATCAGATGCTGCGTATCAAGAAAAAGGGAAGTTTTACAAACACGTAGAATGGAACATGTGAAACCCAACCTGAAGATAAGAGATCTTGGTCATTATCAAGTTTATCACTCAATGAATTCCTTTGCTGCTTCACCCCAAGCCCAGACACACAGGCTAGATTAGCTCGGGGTTTTGACGCCGGCCACCGAGAAGGCAGAGGCTCACTGGCATAGCCATAGTCAGGCTCTGAGAAGTTTGAGGTTTCAGAGTCACTTGGAAAGTATGCAAGAGAATCACCACTCAGTGGGGAGTTTTCAGGGGTTTCTCTGCCCAAGTGATCATTATGATCCACAGAAGAAACCGAAGGCCTATAACCCACATCATGATTTTCATCATGGGTTGAGGATTTTGCCATCTCAGCTCAAGAACGTAATGGTAAAATCCTCAAAACCTGCACACAGTGGTCGAGAGTTTGAGTGAAATTGGGTTTAGAGGGCCCTAAATTTGAGAACTTTATGATCACCTTGAGACCTATATTTTAGGTGGGACTATTTTAAACGTTCAATGAACATTTAAATCAAATTCTGAATAGGATAAGATAAAGAGAAAAAGCAATAAAATAAGGTAAAAGCTTTGAATTTTCTAGGCTTCTGGAAATAGAAAAGCAAAAAGCAACCAACGAAGGCTTCTAGTATTGAGATCGAGATCCAAAATGATTGACTGAAGAACGCAGTAAAGGGGTGAGAATAAAGCATGAAGAAACTGAAATTTAAAAATTCGAAAACAACGGTAGCCAAAAAAGCAACGGTCCCCAGTTTTTCTTTTCCAAGTTACTTTTAATTTATTTGAATTTGAAGTGAAAGCCCCATTTGAAACAGTTCCCTCCAGAAGAAGAAAGCTTTTCTTTGAACAAAGTCGAAGAAGAATGGTTCAGACTCGTGATTCCTTTTATCTGCAACTTGATTGAAGAAGTAAGACCCATTTGTAGAAATGGCTAATATCTTCCATTTTATTTGGGAGAATGAAATTGGATGAGGCTAATGTGCCCAACAGAATATAAGAAAGGCAGCAATGCTTCTTCGTTCAAATGTATCTTTTCAGTATTCACAGAGACACTCTTTATTGTCATCACCAAACGTGAATTTGAAGCAAGGCATGCCCCTCTAATCCATATAATGCACTGTCATGTCCATATGATTTGTAAGTAACATAAAAAAGGGAATCTCCAAAACTTGTCATTAGGTTGTTGTAAATTTTTTTTTGATAATTACATTTATCCCTTATAACCTTGAAATAATTCTTCCTGGTACAAGACCCTTGCATTAGTTAGGACGTAGGAATAATATTAGCCCACTTTATACAAAGCATGTGAATTATACTTGTAAAGTTAGAAAATGTTAAAACATTTTATGTTATCAAAATCAAATATAAATTATCAATATGATCATCCAGTAATTTTTTAATTTTGAGCAATGCATGAATTCTAAATATGTGATTAATGGGCTGAGCATCATTTGGGCCAAAGTTGGAATTAGTGCTTGCAACCATGTTGTTGGCATGCAATAGGCTGGACATGCACATTAAAACAAAAATGATGGGCGCAGCAAAAAGGCAAAAAGCAATTTTGTGACAATAAAATGTTTTTTTGTTTTGGGCTACAAATCAAATATTTCATGAAAAAGGTTTTGTCTCAATTTATATAAAAGTGTTTTTATAATTGATTACATGATTTTGCCAATCAACCCCGACGAAAAAAAAGATTAAATTTAACCTTGATTTTGAGGTTTAAAAAAAAGTTTATGCACATATATATGATGGCGTTAAATTTCTTTTTATCGATAATTTTCTCAAATTTTTCTTGTGTCATATACCGAAAGTAAAACAGCTTCTGTATTTGTAATTTATTTATAATTTTTATTATAGAGTTGGCATCAGAAAACATTACTCACATCTTAGAAACAAGTTTGGATTAGGATGTGTGAAGAATATATAATCCATAAAACATTTACCTTGTCAAATATTTTTCAATAATGAAATATATATATATAAATTAAATTTTCTGATCGAGAACATCATAGTAGGCATAGAACCATGAAAATGGAAATCAATACAACGTAAATATTTGAAATCAGAAAACTATTTATAAGATAAAATTAAATAATGGCTTCCTATAGGAAATATCAGTATATAGTTGACGTACATAATTGATTTTGCAGCCGAGTCAACTCGTTTTTCTTTCTTAGAAACGTCATAATTCAACGAATTTCATAGGGTTGATTTCCGAGTAACCAACAATGTAGTCTAGCCTTCATTATTTTAGAGTTTATATTACGTTATTTCTTCACGTTATTTTATAATTAGCACAAGTTCTAATGAAAACACACCCAAAAATTAATTGTTGGAGTTTGAGAATTTAAAATCTTATAAGGCCCCTTTGAGAAAACCTTGTTGATGTGTGCCTTCTTGCATTGTACCCCTTGAAAGCCTGGTAACTTAACTCTACGGTACTTCATTCAACCTCTTATTAGTCAGTCTCTCTTTTGAGATTCCTCCCTAAGTAGTTCTCTTTGGTTATGGCTCAACTCTAAGCCTCTCCAACCAGAACCCTTAAACTCCTATTGGCCATATAACAATGAAAGTACAGCATTATAATGAGCAAGTTTTTAAGAAGAATCATGATTCAGAAACTAGCTAGCCGATAAAGTTGGATAACTCAATAAACTCTCTTTCAAGCAATTTGGGACTTGTTACATCTTTTCAAACTAGAACATTCTCATGAACCAACTTTATCTTTTGTCGAATGAATGAACATCTTTATCTTTTATATATATTGTTCGTGCTTGCTTCTTTTAATCAATTTATATATTGTTTTGTATGTTATGGGACACCATCCCATTTCACTTTGCCGCCATAACGCGGGACAATCTTAAATGGGGTTTGGTCGATCCCAATAAATTCTGATCATGAAAGCGGTGAAAATGGAGCGATTGGAAGTATTCGATGGAAGCCCAATGCATAACCAATCCAGGTCGAACGCGTGAGTGATCACTATGCAAAGTTTGCATTCAATGTTCTATATCTTCTATGCCTTTTTGGATATTTTCGATTATTTTATCTTAGCCTTTTGCTTCGCTGCAATCTAGTGCTCAGATTCTGCGCCTTGCTTTTTAGAACGCAATCTTTCTCCCTTAGGTCAATCATATAATGTTTTGGACATCATTTTGTCTCATTGTTGTCTGGTCTTAATTAGCAGGCACAGGTCTTCGAGTGAATCATTTGTGTGCAGATGAATCGTTTGAGATTGAGTCTACCTGAGATCAAAACCTGAACCAAGTCTGTGTGCTGACCAATAAAATAATCTAGGGGATATATGGTTTTCTAAATACATGTAAAGCCTGTGAATGTAGGAGATTATCAGTGAATCTTTGACTTTAATGCATGATTCAATTTTTGATTGGTGTAGGTGCCCCACATGCATATATAGATCTATCAAAGATCCATCTGCAGTCTGCACATATATTGTTCCGGGTTGTCAGTTTGTGAGTGTAATCAAGATTCAAATGAATCTCACGTCAAAATCTCTCTCTCTCTCTCTCTCTCTCTCTCTCTCTCTCTCTTTCACGTTATAAAACCTTCTATGTTTTGCAGTTCTTTTGATTTCTTTAATAGGTGACTTTGCATTGAAGTTTTAGCCTCAATCTGATATTGCAATGCCACATCAGAATCTTAGTGTAGATTACTTTTCATGCCTTACCATTAATAGAATGCAAATATCCTCTATCCTCTGTAGCAATATTGATCATCATATTAGTGTTCTCAAAACCTGGATTTAGTTTTTGATCTGGTTCAAAACCAGACCCATCTTAATCAAGCTTGAAAATATGGTTCCAACTCATGCAGTTGTCCCCCCAAAAAAGGGGTCAAGGGGAAAATTTCTCCCAGAAATATTCATGAAGCTGCATTATAGACACTACCAAAAGTTGTTTGAGCGACAATGTTGACTCAAAAGTGTAGAAAACAGTGTAATGTCACTCTAACATTAACGAATATAAACAATCAACTAAAGTTTCTTCATTCAAACAATATTATTTAATTGTCAAATTTATACCTTTTAACGCTCGGGTAAACATTACACCGTTTCCTCCCAGAAGTATCTACAAAGTTGCATTAGATATCCGAAAGTGTTTTGAGGGACAGTGTTGATCTGAAAGTACAGAATGGTTCAATGTCAATCTAACTCTAACGGATGCAAACAGTCAACTAAAGTTTTATTCATTCAAATATACTTATTTAACAGTTAAATTTAAACCTTTTAACAGACGGGAAACTATTACAACGTTTTTTATACTTCTGGCGTAATATTGTTTCTAAAAACTTTTCGAATATCAATGCAACTCTGTGGATACTTTCAGACCAAATTTGCAACCCAAAATAAAAAAGTTGTATGATGACTCTTAAAAAAGGTTCATTGAAGTCTCTGCGTTTATAGTTTTTTTACTGTAACGAAACTCTAATTACACAATAATTATGAAGTAGACCCAATGGAGCAAGTTCGTCTGGTTGAAAAACCCATTATGCACATAAAATTCTATACCAAATTCCGATAGTCAACGCGGGAGATTAGAATCACATACCTTTCAAAAGTAATATAATAGCATCATAGCATATGTTTTGTGAGCATTTTTTAATACAGTGATTCTTCTGATAATCAAATTTGAAGCAATTCTCTGGGGCCAGGGCTGGTGGTTCTTGCTGTTTCCGTGAACACACTCTACCTCTAGGCTCTAGTTCATATCCGATTCATAGATAGTCGAAGAAAGCATCTATATATGTAGGTTGTACTTCTCCTCCCTTTATTGTTTAAATATTACTTAAACTCATCCTCAAGCTCCTCCTCCATATGCTTGTTGACCAAGTATAAAAGGCTGGTCAAATCAAAACTTTCTGAAGAAGAATGTGAGCTCCATGAATAGCGGAATACACAAACTCCTCGTGGCTGCTGTAATTCTTCCTTCCCAGCCTGTCCGTGATGACTATGAACTTAATGTTCAACTCAGAGAAAATAAGAGTAATAACAATAGGATCTGTCTGGAACGTCTAGCGTATGTCTCTTATTCTCAACAGCTACTGTCACTTCTGTTTATCATTTTTATCCCTCAGTTATATCAGATTACTTCGTAGGGTGTATATTATTTACAATTATTTATATTTTCCCACGCATTATATTGAAATATATTCTACTCTTCGTGATTTATAAATAATATGTATGGTTTATTATATTTTTTATTTATATTGATAAAAATACTTGAAGTATACAACTTTCTTTTAGCATAACGGAGAGAGGAAAAACTGAATGCACTTTCTAGGGGCAACAATTTTTATCTTTGGATACCCTTTTGTTAGACGATAGCTTGCAGCATCTCATCATTATCATGGCCATAAAATAAAGTACTGATCAGACTAAATCGTTAATTGTTATTTATATTTTAATTAAAACTTAAATCTTATAGATATTGAGCCGATGCACGTTCTAATTTGGAAAGATCAAATAATAAATCAAATCACATGACATTTGAGTTGACATGATTTAAGTAGAAAGATTTACACATAAAACTTTATTTCTTAATCTAACAATAAGGAGATTTTTTACAAGTCTTTACGGAAATTTTAAAATTGAGTCCAAGTAATATATCACTTTATATTAGAATTATCTTCAATCAAGCACTTATTTGAACATATTAATCACAATAAATTTAGATTTTTATCCATACTTTAAGCTTAAAGAATCTTCATGCAAAGGGCGTGTTATATATTATAATGTAAATTGTTTTGAATAGTTTGAAATTTTGAATGAAATTGATTTTTAAGACTAACCACACGCTACATAAGGGAGCATGCCGCTATGAAATTAGTTTTCGATGTTTTGCTATAAATCATTGGCGAAAGTTCTTCCCTTTGATTGACAAATAAAATAGAGGCCTTCTTCTTCATCTCTAAGCTTCTGACCAACCTTCTTCTTCTTCTTCTGTACATTAAATATCCCGAAACATAGGTGGCAAGATACCCACCTTGTCTTTCCCTACATCCTAGACGATAATGTCTAAGCCCAGATTCTCTGTTGATCTTCCCATATTAGACATTTCTCAGCCGTTAGAGGCATCCTACTTATCTTCCCTTTCGAAAGCCTGCAAAGAATGGGGATTCTTTCACATAGTCAACCATGGAATCTCCAAAGATCTTTTCAGGAAGCTTCACTCATTGCCTCAATCCCTCTTCAGCCTCCCTTCTGATACTAAGCTCAAACTTGGCCCTTTCTCCTCCGTAAAATCTTACACTCCTCAATTCATTGCTTCTCCTTTCTTTGAGAGCCTCAGAGTTAATGGGCCTAACTTTTATGTTTCTGCTAAGAGTTCTGCAGATGTCCTCCTAGGCAAACAGAACTGTGAATTCAGGTAAGCTTTCAGTTTTTCCCTCCCATTTGTCCTTTCTTTCTTTCTGGTGGTTTTTTCCTTCTTAGCTCTCAAACTTATCCTCAAAGCATACTTGGATATATCAATCGTATCACGTCATGTATAGCATTTTTTTCCGGCAAAAACTATCCAGTACCCTACGTTAACTATTTCAGATTTAAGCATTGTCGATCCTAAAATAAGAATGATTCTTTTAGCATGATTGATTTAGTTACAAGAGAAATTCTTTTCACTCAATCCAACCATTATTTACTGTGTCCAGTATATTTTTCTGAAGCCTCTGGGCTTCTTACCCCTTTTTCTGTCAAGATATGATTGAGCCTTAAGATTGTTTCTCTATGATTTGTACAGCGAGATACTTCATGAATACGGAAACAAGATGGCAGAACTGTCGGAGAAAATCCTGAAGCTTGTGCTGATGAGTCTCGGAGAAGGATATGAGAAGAAATATTATGAAGCGGAGTTCAAGAACTGCCATGGCTACCTAAGGATAAACAACTACTCTGCTCCAGAAAGCATGGAAGAAGAAGTTGAAGGGCTTGGGAAGCACACAGACATGAGCTGTATCACTGTATTGTACCAAGATGACATAGGAGGGCTTCAAGTGAGATCAAAGG
>JANTPZ010001868.1:0-21916 GCA_025593235.1 Vachellia pachyceras | reverse complement strand
GAGTAAAAGTACAAGGTTAGTAATTAAGAGGCTGTGCCAATTATTTATGACCTGTAAAGATACGATCCAAAGATTTCACTCGATAAGGATCAAGTAATATACAGATATGTGTATATTTAAATTAACAATAAAACTTACTTTTTTTATATTATTTTTTATGTCTAAGATAAATATATAAAAAAATTCTCATCTCACTTTGAAATGAACAGAACCATAACTATTCCTCACTATTGAATCAAAAATAATTAAACAGATAGTGTACGGAATATAGACATAAGACTACTTATCGTGTGTTTATCTTTTCTCTTTCAACCTATAACCCCTCTCTTTTTGGACAAAAAAAAATAACCCCTCTTTCTCCTACATTATCAACAAAAAATGATTATCAATCCACTTGAAAATTTAAATGCAATTGTACAGAATTGTACTTTTTTTTTTGTGTGACTTGATTCATATGGGTGGGGGAGTGGAGACAGATATGGAAAGATATTTTGAAGTATATAAAAAATTGGAAAAATAGATTTTAATAAAATTTTATTATTGCAAGTGATGTAAGTCAGAGGATCGGTATTATGTGCATACAAACTTATTTCTCAATGTTACATTAAACGCCTATCAAAATTAAGAAAATTTATTAAAAATTTGTTTAAATCTCTATTCATTAATTCTTCTCTTTGTTGATGTAAAGTAATAAGTAATTAAAATCTTTCAACAATTTATATTATACCCCTCTCATCATAAATATAAGAATTTTATTTGTGGTATGATTTACATTATAAATAAAATCTTTTATTTAGAATCAGACAACTATAAAATTATAACTCAAGTTTTTTAATAAAGTCAATAAGTCTCTTTGTGTATGAAATAAAAAATAAGTTTATATAAATCAAGTTAAAATTTCTCTTAGATTTTTACCTCATAAACTATAAAACACATTAAAAAAACATTTTT
The DNA here is from genome assembly GCA_025593235.1 of Vachellia pachyceras. NCBI lineage: Eukaryota > Viridiplantae > Streptophyta > Magnoliopsida > Fabales > Fabaceae > Vachellia > Vachellia pachyceras. Next base: position 20,965 of record JANTPZ010001868.1, on the reverse strand, counting down.
ATTGTTTATCTTGGCTAACACAATATTTTGGATATGGGAAATCAGGCCTGCACTTCTCTCTATCTATACATGTTTGGAAATCATTTAAAAATATTATTTTACAGATTTATAAATAAGTATGTGAGATAAATTTTATCTTAATTTAGATATAATATAATTTGAACGCCTAAATCGAGCCACCACTGCATATCTATAAAGATGAATCATATCTTCTGAATTCTTCTGGCACTTGCACCAATGTATGACAGACAGGGATTTCTCTCTGATCCATAGGTGATAGGTTGGCCATAACTATACGTCTGAATCATATATGCATACTCCAACCCTATGTATATTCTCATTATATTCTCATTTTACATACTAATTAGTTGGCTTACTCCGTCTTACTCTTAATTTAATTTTATCTAATTGAGATAAAAAAATTTGAGTAATTATTTATGAAACTTTTAAATATCTTAGTTTTTAATTTTTTCCCACATCTTAGTTTGTATTTGGGCAAATAGCATCCAATACCCAACGTAATTTTTAATAGGATCTAACTGATTGATGTTAATTTTTGCATTGCTACCAACACTATGATATATTGATAATACATATTATATCAAGCACTCTAAATCATAAATAAGATCATAGTGTTAGATGTAACTGAAAATAACATGAGAACGTGTTAAATGCACCGGGAAAATAACATATGAATGCTAAGTGATGATGATGCTAATTTACCCTTTTATTTAGGATAATGACTTCAAGTTTTAATATGTAGATTTAAATTTAAATCTAAAGTTTAAACTTTGCATCATGCAGGATAGATTAAGGAAAACATTTAATGTAGAAGCAAAAGTTGATAGAGTTGTGCATCATTAAAGGCCTAAAGAAAGTCGTTGAAATTTTTCGGGGTGAGAAGAGATGCCTATCAAAGAAAGAATTCTCAATGAAGTAATATTTTCACGAGCAGAAGTTCTCATCATGACGGAAAAAAAAGAAATAATAATAATAATAATTAGTGCGTCATATTATTTGATTAATTAAAAAATGAAGTAACTAACTAACCAGTCTCTTTCGCGATCAACTTGATCAAACTCAATGGGCTTATCAACGATCCTTGAGTTTCCTTTTGCGGTTCGATAACGAGAGAGAGAGATCCAAATCTGATTGTGAACCATTCGCCATAGCAACAGAGGAAGAATCAGAAACGTTGATACGTCCCTTTCACCTCTCTCCTTCGCAAACATCAGATATGTGCTCCGAATCGCACATGGAGCCAATATCACATACTTCAAAACAAATAAAAAAAAAGTTAAATTCAAGTCACGAGATGGATACAAAACTCAGTCATGCATTAACCAATACTACGTGATAATAATGCCATCAACAAGTTCTTTCAAAAGACAAAAAAATCTCCATTGCCATTATGGCCTCAGAGAGAGAGAGAGAGAGAGAGAGTATGTAACCAGTAGGTGTTCTTAGAAAACCTAGCTATGTGAAGCTAGTGGTTAGAGGTGAAGAGTTCAAGACTTCATAAGTCATTAAGACCGGTTAGCTTAGCTAACTCATGAACCTATGCATCAGTACCATCAACACACATTCTTTCAGAGACCAAAAAAAAAACTTGGTGCCCTAGAGAGAATATGTACGAAGCATAAGTTCTGAAGACAGTCACGTTTCGAAAGCTAACTATTAAAAGTTTTAAAGCCTTATAAGGTCATTGCTTTAAGGTGTCGGACTTGCATCAGATTAATATAGTCAAATCCTTCGAAGCTGTTCCTTAAGATGAATGTAAAGGCAGTATTTTTTATACTTTGTCATATATTAATATATGTGTGTGTGTGTGTGTGTGTATGATGAAATAAGTCCGTAGAAACAGATCATGCAATATGAATAAATAAAATAATGGGAAATTTCTTGAACACGTTATATATTTAATATAATGCACTTTCTATTTGGTGTTTCTCTCATGTTTTGCATGGTGAGATGAATAGAAATATATTTACATACACCTTGGAGGGGGGGTGTGTGAGTGAGAGAGAGAGAGAGACAGAGAGAGAGAGAGAGGAAGGAGAGAGCTGAAACCTTAAAGCTTCCAAGAGATTTCCATGGCCAATCGGTGAGGATGCCAGGTCTTGATGCCATAACTTAGCGTCTATCTCCGAACTAAGTTTAGCTTTGATATATCAGAAGGGCAAGGGAGACACATATATATACACTCACTGTCTCACTCTCTATCTGAAATATATCGCTTTCCTTGAGACACTTGGTGACTCACAATTAATACACACAACTACCACCAACCTTCATCATCAGAACAAGCCAGGCCCAACTGGGTTTAAAAATATTATTAAATTGTTTATCTTATTTTCTTTTTTCCCATGAATATTAAATTGTTTATCACCAAAATGTGATCGTAATAAATCACTCTCCAATACTTCAGATCAAGCTAACCCTTTTAGTGCAAAAAGAGAGAAAAAATCAACACATTATTATGTATATAGCCAAACATGCAACTGAATTGATAAAGGTATACATAATGTAAACAATATTGTCTAGTTGGAATCCTATGTACTGTCATATAATAAAATTTATAGAGAAGCTCGAATTTACTGTGTTTGGGTTAATGCAATTTTTAATCTCTTGATTTTTCCCTCATTTTGATTTTGGTCATTTAAGAAGTAAAATAGTCCAGGATTTTACTAAATTATAGGTACTAAAATATTTTAAATAGATTGAAACTTAAAGAACTAAAACATATAATTTTAAACTTGAGAGATCAAAAATAAAATAAAAGCAAACTTTAAGGAATCCTATTAATCCTTCCTATTTTTATACATGGTTGTCAAAGGCTCAAAGCTAGCTAGTTTTATATGGCTTCCATACTATTATATTCCCAAGCAATACACGACACTTAAACCAAAATGTTTTTATAAGAAATACTTTGCATCTGTAAAGTTATTTTTAATTTCATTTTTTATTCTATCGTATTCCACATTTTTTATGAATCAATCCGCATCTAGAATTTATTATAGATCTTATTACTAGATATCCCAACAACTAACAAATTTGATTCACATCATCGCATGAATGTTGACCCCACAATGAGCGTACTATCTCACTACATTTGAGTAATTATCGTGATTGAATACTTAGAATTCAAACATGAGACCGCTAGTTAAATATGCTGTATTTATAGATATAAAACGAAACGATTCAAAGAAAATAAAAAAAGCGTAATTACTCAATCGATTTTTTAGGGCTTGTATGGAAGTTATTTTAAAAATAACTTTTATAAATCTCGAGGCAAAACCTGGAGAATAGATTTTGAAAAATAATTTTTACATATTTCGAGACAAAACCTAGGTTTTGAAAAGTGATTTATGTTTGGGAAGTTATAGCTTTTATGGATTCCGAGTAAAAAAGTTGGTAGGAAAGAGGAAAGAGAAAGAATGAAAAGTGGGAAATAGGAAAGAGAAGAAAGAAAAAGTAGGAGAGAGGAAAGAGAAATGAGGAAAAAAGGTAGGAAAGATAAAGAAGGAAAAAAGTAGGAAAGAGGAAAAGTAAGAAAACGAGGAAAAAGTAGGAAAGAGAAAACCTAGGTTTCAAAACCTAGACTTCAAACCGAGGTTTTGTAAATAAAATAGTTTTTTTGAAAATTTTTTGTAATTAGACAAAACCTAAATTTTAGGGTAAAACCTAAGTTTTGAAACAAAACCTAAGTTTCAAGAAGATGCAAACAAGCCCTTAATCAGATTCATTTTCAAGATTGAATACCACGTTATGGCTTTCACATTTATTGGTCTCAAAAGAGGAAGAACAAGGGCATGGGTTGGCATGCAGCTACACATTCATAGCTGTCACATTTATTGAACATTTTATTCCTTAAAAGTGTTAAACATTACATGTTGTTCTTTAAAATATAACGTGTTACAGGGCAATTTTGTCTTAAAAATTGTAGTGTAGGTGCCACTGATTTCCCTTTTTTTTTTGTGGTTAAATATCACTTCAAAATTGTTAAAAACAGAACAATGTCATTTTATTTAACAAGGTCCAGAAAATAAAAGTATTCCATCTCATCCTTCACTAGTAATTACTATAAAGATCTCTTACATATTTCAAAATATATTATGCTTGATCCATAAAAAATTTTCCCCTTAATATATCCAAGAAAATATAAAACTTCGTAACTAACCAGACTAACTTCCTTAATTAATACTTCCTTTGGTCTCTATTATAAGTTACTTCTAATTAATTCACACCTATAAATAAAAATGATTAAAATATTAAATTTGTTATAGAACTCAATTGATCTTTAATATTACAATCACTAACTACACTAAACTCCAACATCGGATTATTAATTGTTACTCTTTCCCACTAACATTATTAAATATGGGCATAAATAAAATGCTGTATTTATTAAATATTCTTAAAAACTAGCAAGTGCATTGTGAAAAAGAATCAATAATACCTTTCAGCTGGTTGGTGTCTTGTCACAAGAACCAAAAGGAACAACTTCGATTTTACGTAAAATAAATAACTAATTTTAACTAACTTTTTAATTTGTGTAAAGTAAATAATTGGAGCGGGATCAAAATTATGCATATACTATGAAAACTTTCGTCACTAAATAAAAAAGGACCGAGAGATTATCAATAAAATGCAGTTCCTTATTGGATAACACGTACTTTTCTCAGCTATTGAATTAAACAGAATGATATAAATGGCAAAACTACGTAAGTTCATTTTAATCACATACTTTTTTTAGATTTTAATTAAGTCCACGAGCGTCTTATGGCCCCATATGATTAATAAACATTTTTATTTTTACTTTTTACATTTCTTTGCCTTTATTGTCTCATATGCAACTAGTCCTTATTTTTAGGTTTTGTCATTTCCTTATTTAAAATTGGTCCCGCTGAACAATTTCTTCTTTTTAGATTTAAATTGGTCCCTGTAAACAATTAATTCTTTCTCACGTGATCGTATATTTGTGACTCATTCTTACTTTTGGTCCAATAAACTTTACTATCCATCTTTTTCGTGGTTGCAAAGAAAACGAAACATAAATTTTAATCTTGTTGGAGAAATCAATTATAAGTATATCTTATGTGAGATTGTTATCCTAAATGGAAACTAACAAATAATACCATGAGTTAGAACAAACAAAAATTGTTGAAAAGAACAAAAATTAATTAAACAAAACGAGACATGAACGTCGCAATCATATTATTATTATTATTTGAAATGAACACAAGAACGTGACGACATACTCTTTTGATCCTATATTTATCGAACAAAGAAAGCACCTTAATATATGATTTTATTATTAACTTGTTATTATGTGGATTATTACCATGTTTTAGACTTCTAATTAAACATGGATTTGAAATTTTATTAAATTTTAAGAAAATTAATGAAATTTAAGGTTTTATATTTCAGTAAAATATATTAGAAGTGATTTAAAAATAAAATTAGAATAGTATTATGATAATGCCATTTGTTAGGGGGATGTATGAAATTAGTTTTGGGGGCAACATTTCTCCTCTACAAAAATCTTCTGAAGCAAATTTACCTATTAACATCTAAAATATTTATGACATTTTTATATTTGAATTTACTGTATGAGATTAGTTTTGATGCAGATCACGCAATTTACCATAATATTCATTAATTTAAAGGTAGGAGATAACTAATAGTAAGCTCTTCAATTCAAGCCTTAGTGAAAAAAAAATTATGTCGATCAAAACATTCCCATAATTCAAGCATAATTCGTTTTAAATTTGAATTATTTTGATAACATTTTAAAACATTCATTAAATAAATTGACTAGGAAGAACTTAGTTCGTCGTTTAACAAAGTTCCTAAGCTGAAGATTGTGAATAAAAATAAATCATACTGGGAAAACCCTTCGTTTTTAGTTGGGACCTAAGCTGCCTCAAATTTAAATTAATTGGTAATATCAGGTGTTAGATATTTCCTTTAGACTCTGTTATTATAAGGGCATCTTAATTAATTTACATAAAATAAAAAAAAATTGGTTAACATTAATTAAGTGTTAAAAACTTTTGTGACTTTTCAGCAAGACCTCCAATCAAGTTAAAAAATGATAATTTTTTTCGCCCCATGTTTTACTTAGGAAAAAAAAAAATTGGTCCACTAGACTGTGGTATCTTATCATCTGAGTAAAAAAAAATGATAAATCGTTCTTGTCAAATTTAGCATGCCTAACTTTTTATATCATTTATAGTTCAACGATAATAGATTAAAGTTGTAAAATTCTAAGTTAAGAGTAAAAAATAAAAACATTTTTGAAAATAAATTACATATATATTTCATTAATGTTTACTGTGTTCCATCCTAAATCCTAAATATAGGAGCTAGTTAGATATACTACTTTGTTATTATATATAATAACATGTTTCATTTCCTATATCAAATTTATAATTTTTTTGAAACCGTTACAATTGACTACGCATATTAAAAAGTTTCTATAAGAGATATTTTCAATGCAAATAATTAAAGAAAGTATTTTAGAAAAAATAATATATATTTATTTACAAATAATTAATTTAACTAATTTTTTTAATATCTACAAATTAATTGTGTAACTCCTACATTAACAATAGGATAGAGCACAAAACCTCTCCCATTAAGGAATTTGAGGAGCTGCCATATAAATAAAGCTAAAGAGGAAGAAGTTTTAATACCCAAAAAACCAAAAGAGAGCGAAGATCCTGACATTATGATATATAGTTGCAATTTGCCAAAGCATATGTTTGCATCCAAAAGATATTTCTTTTTGTCTCCATATGTGATATTGTGTGGTTTAGTGTAATTCCTAAAGGAATCACGATGGCCGTGCTCTTGTTTGAAGGAGAGGGATATATATATATATATATATATTCACATGTGTTAGATCAATTTTTGGTTCCAAGATTGTATTGTGTCCTAAGAAATTAATTTAATTATCAAAAAGTTCCAATAACAAAATAAGGAGTTAAAACTTATTAACATTTATTATATTAAAACTTGATATTTAATGCCTTTTCAATTATTATTGGACTTTTGAACAACTAAATATCTTTCTTCCGACATTGAGGTGATTGTCCCCTTTTTGCCCCCCAAGGTTCCTTTTTTTTCTTCATGTATGGAGCATTCAATATTATAAACTTACCTCACTTTAACTTAAAAGATTTGTGGAGGATCAGATTTATTTGGACCAACCATCAAAACCTTTGATTAAATTGCAGGAGAAAAAAAAATAATAGCAGCTATGCTATAAATAACATCACAAGAGTATTACAATTACGAGTTTTGTGGATACAATTTTTTTGCTGTTACGATCGATTTTCTTTGTTTGAACTTTGATGGTTAAATAGATCACATTGGTTGGTCATTAAATAAAAAATATGGGTTACTTATAATGTGAATGATATTGGTGGTACGATAATTATATCGGGTGGGTATTAGTTGAACGTGCAAGGTGCAAGTTTTTCCAATATTTGACTTATCGCTTTCAAGGCCAAATCCTCTGTTTCCAAACGATATCCTTTTTACCAACCAATAAGATTATTAAAAACACTCCCATTTCAACCAATAAGATTGATCCAATTAATAACAAATCTGCTCAGAACTTATGATATCGTAAATTCAAATCCCGCTATTAATATGAAAACATTATTAGTAAACGATCAGTATGTAATTTCGTAAATGCTCTCTTAACCTACACTCATGCTTTAATCCTCATGAGCCAGTGGACTCGATTGACAGAAACCTCTCGTACCAAAACGACACTCTCATTTCTGATCCACTGATGAATGGAAGTTTAAGTTTTTCCTACGATTAATTTATCGTCTATCTCCGAACTAAGTTTTGTTTTGATGTATCAGAAGGACAAGAGAGAGACATATACATGCACTCTCTCTCTCTCTCACTCTCACGCTCTGCAATATCTCGCTTTCCTTGAGACACTTGGAGACCCACAATTAATACACACAACTACCACCGACCTACAACATCAGAACAAGACAGGCCGAACCGGGTTTGAAACTATTATTAAATTGTTTATCTTATTTTCTTTTTGCCCATGAATATTAAATTGTTTATCGTCAAAATGTGATGGTAATAAAATCACTCTCCAATACTTCAGATCTAGCTAACCCTTTAGTGCAAAAGAGAGAAAAAAAAATCAACACATTATTATGTATATAGCCAAACATGCAACTGAATTGATAAAGGTATACATAATGTAAACAATATTGTCTGGTTGGAATCCTATGTACCATGTTATATGATAAAAATTTACCGAGAAGCTCCAATGTACTGTGTTTGGGTTAATGTAAATTTAATCTTTTCAGTTTTCTTCATTTTGATTTTGATCCTTTAAAAAGTAAAATAGTCCAGATTTTTATTAAATTATAGTTACAGAAAATATTTTAAATAGATTGAAATTTATAGAACTGAAGCATGTGGTTTTAAATTTGAGAGATCAAAAATAAAGAAAAAAAATCAAACTTTAAGTACCAGAGGATTTTATAAATGCTTCCTATATGTACGTAAATTCAAATATATTTGATACTCCTATATAAGCACGTACTCCTATATAAAACCACATAAGTTCATTTTAACCACGTACTTTTTTAGATTTTAATTAAGTCCAGGAGCGTCATATGCCCCTCTATAATTAATAAACTTTTATATTTTGAACAAACGAGTCCTTTGTACATTTCTCTGCCTTTATTTTCTCATATGCAACTAGTCCTTACTTTTAGGTTTTGTCATGCCTATGTCACACGATGAGTTTTTTTTTTTAATTTGGTGAACAGATATTTAAAATTTGTTCCGCCGAACAATTTATTCTTTTTAAATTTAAATTGGTCCCTGTAGACAATTAATTCTTTCTCACGTGATCGTATATTTGTGACTCATTCTTAGTTTTGGTCCAATAAACTTTACTATCCATCCTTTTCATGGTTGCAAAGAAAAGGAAACATAAATTTTAATCTTGTAGGAGAAATCAATTAGAAGTATTTCTTATTTGAGCTTGATGGCAATCCTTAAATGGAAACTAAAAAATTATACCATGAGTTAGAACAAACAAAAATTTTTGAACCAAAAAACAAAAAACAAAAATTAATTAAACAAAACGAGACACGAACGTCGCAATCATATTATTATTATTTGAAATAAACACAAGAACGTGACGACATACTCTTTTGATCCTATATTTATCGAATAAAGAAAGCGCCTTAATATATGATTTCATTATTAACTTATTATTATGTGGATTATCACTATGTTTTAGACTTCCAATTAAACATGGATTTGAAATTTTATTAAATTTTAAAAAAAATTAATGAAATTTAAGATTTTATATTTCAGTAAAATATATTAGAAGTGATTTAAAAATAAAATTAGAATAGTATTATGATAATGCGATTTGTTAGGGGGACGTATGAAATTAGTTTTGGGGGCAACATTACTCCTCTACGAATATCTTCCGAAGCAAATTTACCATTTAACCTATAAAATATTTACACATTTTTATATTTGAATTTACTGTATAAGATTAGTTTTGATGCAGATCACGCAATTTACCATAATATTCATTAATTTAAAGGTAAGAGATAACTAATAGTACCCTTTAAAAAAAGCTCTTCAATTCAAGCCTTAGTGAAAATAAAATTATGTCGATCAAAACATTCCCATAATTCAAGCATAATTCGTTTTAAATCTGAATTATTTTGATAACATTTTGAAACACTCATTAAATAAATTGACTAGGAAGAACTTAGTTCGTCGTTTAACAAAGTACCTAAGCTGAAGATTGTGAATAAAAATAAATCATACTGGGAAAACCCTTCGTTTTTAGTTGGGACCTAAGCTGCCTCAAATTTAAATTAATTGGTAATTGTTATAAATACATTGCAAGAGTGGATTTCCATAGCTCTTGATTTCCTAAGCCATAAATACTATAAATGAATAGTTGTTGAGAAACTAAAGATGTATTCTTTGTACAAAGTGTCACAATGCATGTACAAAGAGTCACAATGTATATTCATTGATATTGATTGTATTATTCATTGCTCATGACCCTTGGAGGTCATACTTAGAGGTATATAAATAGGACGTTGTACATGACATACAACACATCCAAAACTGAATAGAATACCTCTCAAACTTTCTCATTCATCTCTAAGTTTCTCTTCTTTAGTCTATTTACCTTTAATTTATAACACGTTATCAGCATGATTGCTTTGACAAAAGGCATGCTTCCCCCACAGTTATCTTAATAATTTCATCTACTTTCTTTTACTGTACCTTTGTTTAATATCGATATATCTGGGATAATCTTAGCCAATATGGAATTAAAGTGAATCTTTTACCGATTGTTTTAATCATCGAGTTTCATGGCTAAGATTGGAGATTATTATTACTTTCTTATTTTAAGTTTATGTATATATATTATTTATATGACTGGAAGTCATGCACATGTCTGATTTCATATTAAGAAATTATATGACCAGAAGTCATTTTCTTTTAATATGGCCAGAAGTCATATACATTTTATATTCTATTTTATAGCCTGAAGCCATATACAACTTTTATCCTGAAGATAAAATGCCAAAAGCCATAAATTTTTATTTTCTATCTTATTAAATGGCCAAAAGCCATATAGCCTTAATTTTCTCTTATGAAATTATATGGCCAGAAGCCATGTGCATTTTGATATAGTCAGTTTGGCAAAGCGGTGGAGAAGTACTTATGGGCTTATTCACACAAACCGAGACAAATATGTGGAGGAGATTGTCTTGTTTTACGGAAAAACACTGTTGAACGTGCTTATGAAATTATATGGCCAGAAGCCATATAACTTAATCCCTCATTTTGGCACTAACTGGCCTGAAACCATGAGAATAAAAATGGCCCGAAGCCATGCATTTTTAATTTTGATTGTCTTAAAGGCATGAGGTTAACTGTCAACATAAGTTCTTTTATTATTATATTGCATTTCATATTTTAAGAATTTCCTTTACTACCTTAATAAGAATTATGATTGGTAAATTTAAGTTTGTGACTCATGATATTACTGGAAAGACATATTTATTTTCAATATATGATTTATGTTTTGCCACCATAAAGGTCTTAATCGAATACTTGACCATAAAGATCCATTTGTTCTTTGGATCAATGTGAAGGAAATATATGACCACTTGAAGATGGTTATTCTTCCAAAAAACTCATCCAAATTGCTCCTGAAGTAGCAATACTGTGAAAGAGTTTTCAAGAAATATGCTTTCTTACCTCTTTGTGGCTAAGCAAAACAATGAGTTTTTCATTGAAAATCATGAATCCCGTCCAACTGACTCAACTTCATTCCCAAAAGTGAATATAGTAATGAATAATTCTAACTATGACCCTGGATATGGGTGTAGACATGGCTATAATTGTGGGCGTTGGCGTGGTCAGAATCATAGTGACTTTAAATTCCACCTGACGTGGAGAAGAATTGATAAGAACCATAAAAATGGGGGCAATGTGTGGGTATAATTAACAAATTGAAAATCCACTGCAAGCTCTAGAAGAGCCAATTTATAAGAAACTTATTAAGTTTCATGATATCCGTAGAAATGGATACCAAATGGAAATAGACGTTATATGACCAGAAGTTGTATAACCTTGATATCTTATTTTAATATGTATGGCGGATGTCATATATGTTTCCTACCTTATAAAATAGCCAGAAGCTATACTCATTTAATTTAATTATTGTTATACTTACAGCACTATGAATTATATAAATATATAAGTTATATAATTATATGTGTATGTATATTATTCTACTATTAACTTTATTCATGTTATTGCTGGTTTTATATCTATTTGTTTTTACATTTCAAGTTCCTCCATTTTTTTCCTTTGACTTTGTATATAAGCATATTTGAAAGCATATGATAGTAAATCAGAAGTTTACTAAGACTGATGATTTAATATTTTGACATGTATTAGTAAACTAGCAGTATACTAATGAATTTAATATATGTCATGAGATAATAAACCAGAAGTTTACTAATGAATACAAACCAACAGTTTGTCAATGTAAACCAGAAGTTTACTAATGAATTCAATTTTAGCCATAACCAGTTAGACCATCTCGGTTCAATTATGATGCGAGAAATGATTGAGAATAAATGTGGATATACCATGAAGTGTCAATAGATACCATTATTTCTCATATGCTGCATGTTCAAGGGGAAATATATTATTAGGCCCTCATAAAGTTAAATACAATGTGAGCCTTTTACATTCTTAAAACAGATACATGAATATATTTATGGAACAATAAACTCACATGGTGAATCATTTAGTTACTATATGGTTCTCATTGATGCATCAACTAAATGATCTCACGTTTGTTTATTATTTTCTTGCAACTCGAAGTTGTAAGATTCTTTGCTCAACAAATATGGTTAAAAATATATTATCCTAATTATCCGATTACAAAAGACTATCTTGATAGTGTTAATAAATTTACTTCAATAGTTTTAATGAGGATTACATGTCCCTTGAACTTGATGTTGAACATCTTATAATTCAAGTTCACATGCAAAATGGGCTAGTAGAATGATTAATTAAATAGTTGCAACATTTTTTACATGAGATATAATCTCCCATATTCTGCTTAAAGACTAGCCATTTTGTATGCAGCGCTGTTAATTCGTATGAGGCCAACAAATTATCGAAAGTTTTCCCCATACAAAGGTTTTTTTATCAAAAACCTAATATTTCCTACTTTTAGGTGTGTAATATATGTGCATGTAAAACCCAGTAAAATATATGCTGGTTATGAATTTTATGGCATGATTTACCGAGTGTCATTTGATAAATTACTTTCACTAGCATCAAGGGGAGAAAAAAAAAGTAGTTGGGTCAAGAGATTAACTGGAATGAATTATCATTGGCTCATTTTGATCCTCGGACAAAATAATATGAATTGGAAGTTCAATGGATAGTTCATTTATAGAATTTAGCTAATCAAAAGCCAGAAGCATTTACTGATTCCAAAAGTGTACCAAAGTTATATGTTCCAGCTATCAATGCTCCTATAAGAATTAATGTCCCTGAAGGACAAACTATTATGAATGAATCCAAATCACGACTGGAGCGTGGAAGGTCAATTGGTTCCAAAGATAAAAAATTCTCGAGAAAGGAAAGGAGCTAAAAATATAGATGGTCACATCCTGATATATTGTTTGATGTTAATTTATTAGCAAGATATAGTTCTTCACCAACACGAAGACATTGGAATGGAGTGAAACATATTCTCCGTTACCTCAAAGGCACTATGGATATGAGGATATTCTACCTAAATAAATCCGAGCACGAATTGGTTGGCTATGCAGATTCTGGATTTTTGTTTGATCCACATGATGGTAAATCACAAACTGGCTACCTGTTTGCATGTGGAGGTACAGCTAGTTCGTGGCGATCTATGAAACAATCTATATCAGCCACATTATCTAACCATGCTGAAATTCTAGTAATCCATGAAGCAAGTCGAGAATGTGTTTGGTTGAGGTCAATAATACATCACATACAAACAATTTGTGGTTTATCTTTAAGAAGAATGATCTCAACAATCCTATATGAGGATAATGCTGTATATATTGTCCAATTAAAGGAAGGGAACATCAAGGGTGATCGAACAAAGCATATTTCACCAAAATTCTTCTTCACCCGTGATCTTCAAAAGGATGGTGAAATTGATATTCAACATATCCGTTCGAATGAGAATCTTGCAGGTTTATTCACCAACTCTCTTCCAGGTGCAATCTTTCAAAAGCTTGTCTATGGCATCGATCTTCGTAAACTCAGAGATATTAAGTGATGTCGTCATGAGGGGGAGTCAATACACGCTGTACTCTTTTTTCCTTATCTAGGTTTTGTCCCACTAGGTTCTCCTAGAAAGGTTTTTAATGAGGCAGCATTGGAAAGTGTATTAATGAATGATGTACTCTTTTCTTTAACTGGGTTTTGTCCCACAGGGTTTTCCTAGTTACAGTTTTTAATGAGGCATATTCATAATGGACATCCAAGGGGGAGTATTATAAATACATTGCAAGAGTGGATGTCCATAGCTCTTGATTTCCTAAGCCATAAATACTATACATGAATTGTTGTTGAGAAACTAAAGAGTATTCATTGTACAAAGTGTTACAATGCATGTACAAAGAGTCACAATGTATATTCATTATATTATTCATTGTTCATGACCCTTGGATGTCATACTTAGATGCCTATAAATAGGGCTTTATACATGACATACAACACATCCAAAAAGTGAATAGAATTCCTTTCAAACTTTCTTATTCCTCTATAAGTTTCTCTTCTCTAGTCTATTTACCTTTAATTTATAACAATAATATCATATATTAGATATTTCCTTTAGACTCTGTTATTATAAGGGCATCTTAATTAATTTACATAAAATAAAAAAATTGGTTAACATTAATTAAGTGTTAAAAACTTTTTTGACTTTTCAGTAAGACCTCCAATCAAGTTAAAAAAACGATAATTTTTTTCGCCCCACAATTTACTTAGTAAAAAAATTGGTCCACTAGCCTGCAGTATCTTATCATTAGGAAAAAAAAATTGGTCCACTAGCCTGTGGTATCTTATCATCTGAGTAAAAAAAAAAAAAAAGATAAATCGTTCTTGTCAAATTTAGCATGCCTAACTTTTTATCATTTATAGTTCAACAATAATAAATTAAAGTTGTAAAATTCTAAGTTAAGAGTAAAAAATAAAAATATTTTTGAAAATAAATTACACATATATTTCATTAATGTTTACTGTGTTCCATCCTAAATATAGGAGATAGTTAGATGTATTACTTTGTTATTAAATATGATAACATGTTTCATTTCGTATATCAAATTTATAATTTTTTTTAAACCGTTACAATTGACTACACATATTAAAAAGTTTCTATAAGAGATATTTTCAATGCAAATAATTAAAGAAAGTATTTTAGAAAAAAAATATATATTTATTTACAAATAATTAATTTAACTAATTTTTTTAATATCTGTAAATTAATTGTGTAACTCCTACATTAACAATATAGGATAGAGCACAAAACCTCTCCCATCAAGGAATTTGAGGAGCTGCCATATAAAAAAAGCTAAAGAGGAAGAAGTTTTAATACCCAAAAAAACAAAAAAGAGCGAAGATACTGACATTATGATGTTACAAAATGTGTGTGATATATAGGGCTCGTTTGAGAATGCGGTAAAGAAGTATTTATACGTAAGTCGAGGCAAATATGTAAAAGAGATTATCCCGTTTTGTAAAAAAACACTTTTGAATATGCTTTTGAAGCTTCTTAACGGGTTGTCAAACAGCACCATAATTGCAAGTTGCCAAAGCATATGTTTGTAGCCAAAAGATATTTGTTTTTCTCTCTGTGATATTGTGTGGTTTAGTGTAATTCCTAAAGGAGTCACGAGGCCATGCTCTTCTTTGAAGGATATATATATATAGACACATAGATTCACATGTGTTAGATCGATTTTTGGTTCTAAGAATTGTTTTGTTTCCCAAGAAATCAATTCATTTATTAAAAATTCCGATTACAAAATAAGGAGTATAAACTTAATAACATTTATTATATTAAAACTTGACATTGCATGCTTTTTCAGTCGTTATTGGTTAACATTAATTAAATGTTAAACCTTTTGTGACTTTTCAGCAAGATCTCCAATCAAGTAAAAAAATGATAATTTTTTTCGCCCCATGTTTTAGTTAGGAAAATAATTGGTCCACTAGCCTGTAGTCTCTTATCATCTGAGTAAAAAAAATGATAAATCCTTATTGTGAAATTTAGCATGCCTATCTTTTTATATCATTTATAGTTCAATAATAATAGTTTAAAGTTGTAAAATTCTAACTTAAGAGTAAAAAATAAAAAAAATTGAAAATAAGTTACACATAAATTTCATTAATGTTTACTGTGTTCCATCCTAAATATAGGAGCTAGTTAGATGTATTACTTTGTTATTAAATATAATAACCTGTTTCATTTGGTATATCAAATTTATAATTTTTTTCAAACAATTCCTGCGCTTGTTTGGCGGAGCGTTTGGAGAAGCCAAACACACGTTCAACTGTGATTTTCCGCAAAACGAGATAACCTCCTTCACATATTTACCTCGGCTTGCGTAAAAGTACTTTTCTACCGCGTTCCTAAACAGGCACACTATTGATTACATATATTAAAAGGTTTCTATAAGAGATAATTCTAATGCATATAATTAAAGAAAGAATTTTAAAAAAATTATATATATTTGTTTACAAATAAATAACTTAACTGATTTTTTTACATTCGCAAATTAATTATGTAACTCCTACGTTAACAATAGGATAGAACACAAAATGTCTCCCAGTACGTTGAGGAGCTGCCATATAAATAAAGCTAAAGAGGAAGAAGTTTTAATACCAATAAAACCAAAAGAGAGCGAAGATCCTGACATTTTGATGTTACAAAATGTGTGATATATAATTGCAAGTTGCCAAAGCATATGTTTGTATCCAAAAGATATTTCTTTTTGTCTCCAACTCCAAATATATGTGATATTGTATCCAAAAGATATTTCTAAAGGAATCACGAGGACATGCTCTTGTTTGAAGGATATATATATATATATATATTTATTTATATATATTCACAGGTGTTAGATCAATTTTTGGTTCCAAGATAGTAGTGTTCCAAGAAATTAATTTTATTATCAAAAAGTTCCAATAACAGAATAAGAAGTATAAACTTATTAACATTTATTTATATTAAAACTTGATATTTCATGCCTTTTCAATTATTATTGGACTTTTGAACAACTAAATATCTTTCTTCCGACATTGAGGTAATTCTCCTCTTTTTGCTCCCTAAGGTTCCTTTTGTTTTTTTTTTTTTTTGCATGTATGGAGCATTCAATATTATAAACTTACCTCACTTTAAAGTAAAATATTTGTGGAGGTTCAGATTTACTTGGATCCAACCATCAAAACCTTTGATTAAATTGCAGGAGAAAAAACTAATAGTAGCTATGCTATAAATAACATCACAAGAGTATTACAATTACGAGTTTTGTGGATACAATTTTTTTTCTTGTTATGATCGATTTTCTTTGTTTGAACTTTGATGGTTAAATAGATATTGGTGGTACGATAATTATATCGGGTGGGTATTAGTTGAATGTGCAAGGTACGAGTTTTTCCAATATTTAACTTATCGCTTTCAAAGGCCAAAGTGTGACAACCTCTTTATGTAAATGGGAGTTCAACTGTATTAAGTGCCAGCGAAGTGCCACTGGGACCCAAAATTCACTGGTGAAAAAAAAAATCAACTCTTGAAGACCAAATCCTCTGTATCCAAACGATATCCTTTTTACCCTGCATGATAAATTAAAAACACTCCCATTTCAACCAATAAGATTGATCCAATTGAAAAGAAATCTGCACACAATCTATGATATTGTAAATTTAAATCCCGCTATTAATAGGAAAGCATTATTAGTAGACGATTTGTATGTAATTTTGTAAATGCTCTCTTAACCTAGATGCATGCTTTGATCCTTATGAGCCATGAGACTCAATAGAAACCTCTTGTACCAAAACCATAGGCGGACCTATGTCGGTTTCACCGGGTGCAGCCGCACCCCCCGACTTCCAGAAAATTAGATATATATTAGTACTATTTGATTTATTTTGCACCCACTTATTTGTTAATTTTGAACCAACTAAATTTTTGTTCAGATTCTTCTCAAAAAATATTAAAAATAAATCCCATTTATTTTCTTAAAAAATAATTTACACCTCTTGAACTAGGGTCTTGGGTCCGCCTCCAAAACGACACTCATTTCTGATCCACTGATCAATGGAAGTTTAAGTTTTTCTTACGATGAATTTAGCGTCTATCTCCGAACTAAGTTTTGTTTTGATATATCAGAAGGGCAAGAGAGAGACATATACATGCACTCTCTCTCTCTCTCTTTGGTGACTCACAATTAATACACCCAACTACCACCAACCTTCATTACCAGAACAAGCCAGGCCTGACTGGGTTTGAAAATATTGGACTCATTTGGAAACGCGGTAGAGAAGTGCTTCTATGCAAGTCGAGGTAAATATATGAAGGAGATTTTCCAGTTTTGTAGAAAAATACTGTTGAACGTGCGTTTAGAGAGTACAAACGCTCCCCAAACACAGCCATTATCAAATTGTTTATCTTATTTTCTTTTTGCCCATGGATATTAAATTGTTTATCACCAAAATGTGATCGTAATATAATAAATCACTCTCCAATACTTTAGATCAAGCTAACCCTTTAGTGCAAAAGAGAGAAAAAATCAACACATTATTATGTATATAGCCAAACATGCAACTGAATTGATAAAGGTATACATAATGTAAACAATATTGTCTGGTTGGAATCCTATGTACCATGTTATAAGATAAAAAATTTATAGAGAAGCTCGAATTTAGTGTGTTTGGGTTAATGCAATTTTTAATCTCTTGATTTTTCCTTTATTTTGATTTTGATCATTTAAGAAGTAAAATAGTCTAGGATTTTACTAAATTATAGGTAATAAAATATTTTAAATAGATTGAAACTTAAAGAACTAAAACATATAGTTTTAAACTTGAGAGATAAAAAATAAAATAAAAGCAAACTTTAAGGACCAAACGATTCTATTAATCCTTCCTATTTTTATACATGGTTGTCAAAGGCTCAAAGCTAGCTAGTTTTATATGGCTTCCATACTATTATATTCCCATGCAATACACGACACTTAAACCAAAATGATTTTATAAGAAATACTTTGCATATGTAAAGTTATTTTTAATTTCATTTTTTATTCTATCGTATTCCACATTTTGTATGAATCAATTGGTGTCTAACATTTTTATGGATGTTATTGCTAGATATCCGAACAATTGACAAATTTGATTCATTGAATGTTGACCCCACAATGAACACACTAGATCACTGCCTTTGAGTAATTATCGTGACTGCGTACTTAGAACTAAAACATGAGACCACTAGTTAAATATGTTTTATTTATAAATATAAAACGAAATGATTCAAAGGTAAAAAAGCGTAATACTCAATCGATCTGTTAATCAGATTCATTTTCAAGATTGAATACCACGTTATGGCTTTCACATTTATTGGTCTCAAAGAATAAGAACATGTGCATGGGTTGGCTCATATGTTGAGGACATTTTAAAGAAACCAACACCATGTCATACACTCATACTAATAATTAATTAAAGAAGGCATTTTAGAGAAACCAACACACATTTTTTATAAATAATTAACTAATTTTTTAATTAATCTATGTAAATTAGTTATATAACTCCTAGTTAAGGATAAAAAGAACTAGTTTAAACTGATGTTGCAACAAAACTTAATACCTTATGTTTTGATTTTGTATATAGTAATTAAATCATGTTCATTAAATGAAGAATTGACTGCCAAGAAGAGCAATGTGCATGAGTGTGGCTCTACCACTTTTAGCCTCCATCAAATTTGGGATGCCACTATCCGTCATGGTTTCCAACTTTTGGACACCCCTTCTTAATCATCTCGTCTATAAGTAACTGTTTAAACTGAGAAATAATGTGTGTGTGTGTGTGTGAAGCAAAGACTCTTGTGGAACAATATTTATAGATTGTTATATTGTTATATGGTTCTCAACCTTAAAGCTAGGGGGAGAGTCTATTGGATTAAGTGGCTCTGTTTGAGTAATCGTTTCAATGCACTTGGATATTGAATAAGTTACTTCAAGCTTTCTAACTAAAAGGCTCAGGCCCGTTTGAGAACACGGTAGAGAAGTACTTTTATACAAGCTGAGGTAAATATGTGAAGGAGATTATCTCACTGTTGAACGTGTTTTTGAGAAGTAAATAAGTTTTTCCAAACAAACAAATGATTATGACTTGTGAGTTTCAACGTACGTACGTGTGCTTTATAATAATGAGGCGTTGTAATTAAATTTACTTCAATATTTTTTCAGTAATGTGTAGTTTATGCATTCTTTTATAATTCTTCTTCTATACACACACATGCACTTTTCTGTCACGGGGATCTCCCATGTGGTATGATCAAAGAAATAAACGAGTAAGCCTAAGAAAGGGTGAAAGTGTAGCATGTGCGACTTTATACTAGATTTGGAAAAAATGGGCCACTCATTTCGGCTTGAGAATTGCTAGGGTCAGCTCTAGATTTTAACCTCAAAACTACAAACGATGCTAATATTTTTTTAGGTGAATGGGAAAATTTTAGAAAAATGGTTGGGCTCACATATGATCTAAGAGCAGGGCAACTAACTCATAATCCATTGGGGTATGTCCCCGCGGGCACTGGAGTAAGCTAAGCAAACCCTTTGGTCTGGACACACAGGTAGGTCAACCCAACTTCACTTAGCTGTGTTGATGTCTCCCCAAATGATATGACTGGAGCCACAACAAAGTGGCACTCCCAAGAATCGAACTCTCTCCCTTTAGGTGAGAGTACTAGCCTAATCCCTTCGCCAGTTAAACCCACGGATGATGAGTAACGATGCTGATATTTTTTTTGTCGGCTGTTGCATTGTTAATGATGCCGTAAATATATATTTAGTTGTCATTATCTTTTTATTATTAAATTTTATAAAATGATTTGCTTTCTTTGGTTTTGTACCATGGTTTAATTTATTCATTTGAACTTTTGAACATGGGTAGATTTAAACTAAATGATCATATTTACTATGTGTTCATATTTTTTATACCAGTACTATGTGTTCATATTTTTAAACTATGTATATGATGAAAGAGTAATTTTATACTTGTATAACTTGTCATTCTATAATTTGAATTAGAAATTTATGAGTTTTAATGGCAATATATCTCAAAATAAAGCGGAATAACAACTAGA
>JANTPZ010001867.1:0-20333 GCA_025593235.1 Vachellia pachyceras | reverse complement strand
AATTGACTTGCCTATTTCATCAGTCATCGCGGTGTAATAATCTCAGCTTTCTTTTTCTTTTTTAATCAAATATATTTAATATTATTTTATTATGTATGGATCTTTGTGGCTGGGAATGCCACTTGTTAATTTGATGATCTACTAGAACATGTTGAAAGTTTGTTGGTGGAATTAGTTTAATATGGACGTAAAGTGATCGATCAATAAGCAGAAAAGGTTGAACTTGAACTTGCCTTTTCTAAGAAATATATAATAATATCATACAATTAACAATCATTTACATGTCAAGTTGTGCATTTTCGCTAATTTGTACATTATCTATGAATTTCGTGTTCCTTGTTAAATTGGTCGGTAATTGGGTTATTTAGAGAGGAATATCAAAGTCGTCGCTAAATTTCCTCGCTAATATGTGATTTTCTAGTAGTGTCACAAAAAAAATGAGTGCGTTTCTTAAAAGGTTCTAAAGATTCATAAAATTACCATAAGGTCTCAAGAGTAACTACTTCTGGAAAACCTTATGATAATTTTATGAATCTTTTTGGATCTTTTATTTATTAATTCTCCTATTTGGTATTTGATTATACATTTGTCTGTATATATTATATAGTGATGTATATGTGACTTAGTTGCATTAGATACGCTTAATTTTCCCATCGATCAATCTTTGTCGATTTACATGTCACACGGACGTTAGAAACAGCTGTTTCTTTTTCTTTTTTTCTTTTTGGGTCTTACCTATGGTGATGCTTTTTTGGCCAAATCTTAGTTAGTGTTTAACGAGTGGATTTTAATTTGCTAATTAAATAAATTGGGAAATTAGTTCTAGCATTTTTTTTATTTGATTTTGTTTATGGGGGAGAAAAAGTTCTAAGACCGGACCTGGATCCCATCGTATCTTTCTTAATTTCTTCATTATTTTTTAAAATTTTGATCTGGACAATTAATAAATTTGTACGAATATATAGAAGGTTAATATAATTTGATCATTGAAGTTTACTATAATTTTAATTTTGGTTCTTTAAGAGGTAACACGATTCAGGTTCTTATAAAATTAAAAACATCAATATTTTAAATAGAATAAAATTTAAAAGATCAACATCTATATTTAAAATTTGATGGGTAAAAAATATGTTGAAAATTTGAGGAATTAAAAAAAATGAAGGTAAATTTGTAATGATTAAATTGTATTTATGAGTTGTTAGCATTTTCAATTTATTCTATGTTGCAGCGTCTAAAAAAAAAGAATTTATATAATTGCATCGATTCAGTTCAGTCTACAAGAACAAATTAAAGTAAGCATGGAAATTATTAGTTATACGACTTTAATCAGTGAAAACAACTTGCAGATTAAGCATATACATGACATTTGTTTACGAATGACGAAATATGTTGATTAAAAAATTTGATTAAACGTTAATTTAATTATTTAAAATAAAATGGATTAGTTCGTGATATATTTAATTTATTACAGCAGGTTAAAATTTAGTAACCAGTGTGGTCCTTGCAGTGAGTTAAAAAAAATATAGAGTTGTTTCAAGTTAAAATTTAGGAATTATATCACTAATTGATGAAAAATATTTGGGGGCTAAAAGTGATAATGTCATTTAAAAATCTATTAGAATTAAAATTCCTACAATATCGATAAAAGTTAGGACTGTTATGGTATTTGCTTGGTAGAAAACTAACAATAAAACATTTGGTGTTGACAATTAATTAATTAATTATAAGAAATTTAGGAGGGTCGTACTTTATATAGAATACTTTATAGCTCCTAATTTACATCATGTGTGACGCCACTAGACATTAAGAACTTCCCTATAGTCGAAAATATCATATGGCCAAGTGACGTGTAATCATGCCAAGTGTCCTTCTATTATTTTTTTGGCCACATTAACTTTTATAATGCTTGATATCCTCAAGAAACTTAATTGTCAGCCCCCAACAAAATTCTCCCTAATAAATTGTAGAAACAATGGTCGGTTTGAAAATATAGTAGATAAGTACTTTTATATAAGTCGCGGTAAATATGTGAAGAAGATTATCACGTTTTAAAAAAAATACTGTTGAACATACGTTTGACTTCTGAAAGCAAAAAGCCAAATAAGCCCAATATAGTGGCTTCGTATTGGGAACGTTGTCTCGTAAAATTCATTTTATACAGTTATATCAAACACATTACACATGCATACTCATCCACGCCGAGGTACTCTTTCCCTAAATTCACTTAAGGACATGAAAAATATATATTTACTACATTTTCTTATAAATATAATAAAAATTGCCGTATTTATTAATGATTTATGTCAATGGCCTCTAACTCAAACGATGCACTTCAAATATAATTAAACGGTTGAATGTCTCTTCCCTAGAAGGAAGGTTACGTTAATTAGAGGCAAGTTTTGTTAAGAAAAGTTTATTAAAAATTTATAAGTTTAACATTATAACATCTTAATTCAAAAAATTATAGAACGCTGATCCATTGTTTTTTCTATCTTTCCTTTTCCTCTTTCTTTATAACTTGTTTGGTACATTGGAATTGGGGTGGGTTGAAATAGAAATAGAAATCATTTTCATGATAAAACTTATTTGGTATCATGGAATTGGCTTCCAAGAATTGGGGTGGGTTGAAATAGAAATAGAAATCATTTTCATGATAAAACTTGTTTGGTACCATGGAATTGGCTTTCATGTGAAAGCCAATTCAATCAAAATGCATAATAATTAATTTCATGAGGTAAGGTGTGGAATTAAACAAAAATGAATGGAATTCATTCTAAATTTACAAAAAATTAAAAAAAAAGATTTTTTTTAATTTTGAAGGACTTTTAGGTCTTTTCATGTAAAAAAATCATGTTCCATTTCTATGATATACTAAACATACTTTAAACTGCATTTCAATTTTCAATTCTATATTTATTTCCATATCCATCAAAATGAATTCTGTGTACCAATCGAACCATAGTAGCTAATGTCTTTTCCTATCTATGTGGATAATATTTCAAAGTCTATTTTGTTGTGCCCGAATTTCCACAGTGTAATTTTGCGACTTTTTAGTCATTCACACACAAAGTCTAAGAAAATAATCAATATTTGTATCCATGTCTACTCCCTTTAGTTGGCATTTTCTAGAAGAAATTAATGGTTTCAAATATATAAAAAAAACTCAGTCAATCCAATTGGTGATAGCATTTTGAATTTAATCACAATTAGCTGTTTTATATGTGAACTTGATAAATTTTTTATTGAATATAGTGAGTTATGAATGTTGATGGATATAATTAAATTGTTCAAATTTAAAATCCATTTAAGTTTAATTACGGTCATCTTTTATATTTTAATTATTTAATTATACACTCATGATGGTTATCCATTAATAAAAATAAATTTTTACGAGTTAAAACTTTAGATCACTGCATTTAAACTCATAAATTTGACAACTTTGACTACATGGATCATACTATATATTTGTGCCATAACATCAATCAAATTTTTAAATATATTATCAATCAAAATATCTCATTCAATAACTCTATATTGATTGGTTTCTGCAATTTTGCTCACCATTTTCAAATCACTTCATACTTTACTGTAAGATTAGCCATCCCAACTGTATCCAATAGTTTTTTAATATTTTTAAATCATGTCAAATAATTTTCTACCAATTTTTTATTCATAACATTCTAACTCTTTCTGAAAAATCTCATGACGTTTCTTGGATTGTGCCCATGTTGTACTTTTAAACCATGAAGTTGGGGAAAAAATCTTTGTGAGACTATGTTCAGAAATATCTCTCATTGACCGGATAAGATGGTTGGATATGATAAGGATTTGAGGAAGTATATCTATATATTTATCAAATTTTTATTGGATTTCACAAATTACAGATATTATTGAGAGGTGGGTGGGATGACTGTTGTAACTCGGTTTCGTTCATGAAAATTGTAGGAATATATACAGAAAAACTTACGGAATATTTATAAATATTCCGTAAATAGTATTATAAATAGTATTTTTGTTTTATAAATAGTATTTTAGGAATATTTATTAAAAATTTACGGAATTTATGCACATCACTGTATAGAAGATAAGGAAGAAATTTATGGACGTATAAAAATAAAGCTTACAGTTTACAAAAAAGTGATTAGTTTGAAATTATCAGCATAGACATGAAAATTAGGAAAATTTATTGGATAGTGAAACTAATTTGAATGTGTCAATTTAATGTAATGTGTAAAACCATATTCCATTTATAATCCATCAATATGATAGGTCCCACCTGTTTTCTTTGAAATAATAAATGACCCAATAACTAAAGTTCCGTAAGGGAACTGGAGCATGTTACCATGAGACAAAAGATTAGTGTATGTTATGTGTGGCAACCGTGTTATGACTGCGAGAGGGGGCCATTGATATTTGTTTGACTCAACGTTTACAGAGTCTAAACGTATATTTAACGGTATTTTTTTCGTAAAATAAGATAATCTCTTTAACATATTTGCCTCAATTTATATAAAAGTATTCATCTACAGCGTTTTCAAATGGATCTACTATATATCCAAATGTGTAATTAATGCCTAAAGTTATTACTTCACGCTTTTTGAAGAATTCCACAAACATGTCAATGTTTGCGAGCTAGCTACATCCTAATGATAATAATAGCTACCAATCTAGTTAGGTTGCAATTTGTGGGTATGTGACCTTTGTGTCTCTTTTAATGAAGGTGATCAACAAGCTGCAATTTGCCGCCACAAACACAAACAATATATATATATATATAAATATATATGTATGTATGTATATTATCCAAGTCGCAATGTCTACATAGATAGTTCGAATAAAACTGACAAAATTGATTTTTAAAAAATAGAAAAAAAACAAAAGGGGAAAAGTAAGGAGAAAGTGATAATAAAAAAGAAAAGGGAGATAATTAATGATGATTGAAAAAAAAAAGTAGAAGGGAGGGCAATTACGGAAGAGGGACGGGTGGGCAGCATTTAAGCGAAAAGGAGAGATAGTAGATGGATGATGCTTTTTAATTTCCTTGGGGATTTAAATTGTCATATCCCATACTTTAAAATCACTCCCATGGACCACATTCATCCAACATAGCAGGAACCTCTTGCAAGGAAAAAAAACAATCGAAAAGTAAAGTTCCTGTATTTACACATACACGCATAATACTTTATCCTTTTGATAAAACAGTGAAGAAGTATTTT
Source organism: Vachellia pachyceras (assembly GCA_025593235.1). Lineage (NCBI taxonomy): Eukaryota > Viridiplantae > Streptophyta > Magnoliopsida > Fabales > Fabaceae > Vachellia > Vachellia pachyceras. The sequence continues at coordinate 15,117 of JANTPZ010001867.1, read as the reverse complement.
TACTATTTATAAGGTAAATGTGTGAATAAGATTATCTTATTTTACGAAAAAACACTGTTGAACGTGCTTTTGGGGTGTTGAGAAGCTTTCCCAAACACCCCACTATGATTTATTTATAATTCACTTTTAATTTAAGCTAAATTTGATGTGATTTTATTCATAAGTAACATTTTCTTTTATGGACATAAGCCTAACTGTAAATAACAATTTTATTTTGTCTAACAGTTTAATGCACTTTATCAATTTTTACCCTTCATTAAGTGCACGTCTCTCATTTTTCTGACTCATTATTTCTCCATCTCACTGACCATCTTCATAAATAAGTGTGTGTATTTAAAAAATATCTCTAATACATTTATTAGTTTTGACTAATTTTAATTGCTACTTTGTTTTACACGATTTAGATAGTTGTTGCTTATAAAAAGGATCGAAGGGAGTATGTTATAAAAACAAGGCCTCTAACATATAAACAAAATGTAAAATTATACATTTATATAATAAATTTAATCATATAACTTATAATTAGAAAAAAAATTCTGTCAACCTTGTAAATATGATCAGACAAATATATTTATCCTCGCGCTCCTAGTCACGTTCGCAAGGCAAGTGAAAAATATTTCTTATGCATATACAATTTTATCCTTTATAATGTTGTGTAGAGTCTGTATTCATGGGATATAGTTTGTATATTAAATAAAGGGTAAAATCATAAAATTGCTAGATTATAAGACATGGTTAGTAGAATTTAAAGTCTTTTTTTTAAAATCCCAAGCTGAGAAGCATAAATGTTAGAAATGACTTATAATCCATAAATAGAATGAGAAGATTACATATATATATATATATATATATAATCCATATGCAAAAGTTGGCAAAAGTTAAATAAAAATAAAAAAGGTAGTGATCAAAATGTGATGTTATATGTATGTATGCGAGCGAGAGGTGTCGCCTAGCTAGTGTCTGTATAATTGTAATTCATTCTTCATAATTAACTTTCTTGTATGGTGTAAACCATATCATATAAACATCGACTTGTGCGCACACACGTGTGTCCACCAAAACCCCAACGATTCACAATTAGCCAAATGCCACTTACTCCTTTGTATTTCACTCTTTTCTAATTAATATACATCACATTCATATCTTATATAATACACACACGTACACCCTAAATAATCAATATATATTGTGTTCGTGTGTCTGTTTAATTAGGACTGAAATTTATTAATAAAAATAATAAACGTCCAGCAATGTACACACACATATGTATATATACTGGATTAGGTTGAGATCGACATCTTCTTCCAAAGGATCCATCAAAACTTTTTAACCGTATATTTAGGAATGCAAAAAAAAAAGTATGTATAAGTATGGGAAGGTAAAAATGTGGATAATGACTTGTGAATTGTAATTAATTAAGTTTGATTTCTAGAAGTAACATTATGTAGCGCAATACCATGTAGATTATAAAATCTGAGGACACGTATAGTGTGATGGAAATTTATCATAAAATAGGCGATATCATATAAGAGATCAACATATATAAAAGATCATCACATTCGTTAATTATTATGTCTCGATTAGAAAATTCAAAAGAAATGACAGATAAAATTTTCCTCGGTGTTGAAATTAAAATATTGATGCAGATATGGTAGGGATGAATTTTGTGGACTGGGCATTTGCAATATAAAATTATATATAAAAATGGCAAGAAGGTTGATCTAGATAGTGTTCGTAAATGGCATTTTCTAGGGAAATGTATTTGTCCAAAAGATACACGGATCTTCCTCCCAATATTAGGCGTAGAAAGTCGTGTTGATAATCCTTGACTGACTAATATCTGATCTGACACTTGGATATTTCTATTTTCTATCTTTTATAAATAATAATATATTATTATATTTGTTCTTTTTAATGAATCATGTAGTCATTTAGAACAATGACGTGATATAAGAATAATATGAAAAAAATGATATAGAGTGTCTGAGCCACCGATTAATCTGAACGGAGTATATGTGAGACCTTTCGAGTGACAATATCTCATAACAAGTTTTAACAATACTGCATCCAGAGTTCAAAGTTGAGACCCCTCATGTATATTGGTTGACGCTCTTACCAAAATCCAATCAAACGGTTGTTAGTTGTGAGGTAATGTAATTAGAAATTAATTGGGGGGAAGATATTTTTTCAATATTTCGAACTATTAATTTAGATATTTGTTAGGAAATAGGAGATACGAATTCATTGCGATGGGGGAATTGAATGCCTTGAAGAACAGATCTAGCTTCAAGTTAAAATCCTCACCGATTTCAATTTATTATCCTCAAGATTATTTTGGAAGGTTCATTAATTAAATGAACAAATAAGGAAAGTAGCTAGACAATAAATAAATGAAAGAATATAGGGGACGCAAAGGAGACTAGAAACTGGGAATGTATATGCGTTGCATTTCTATTGGTAATAGGAAGAAAGGTGTGGGGATATGTGTTAATTATTAAGAAGGTATATTATTTTGTATAATATATGTGTGTGTGTGTGTTGCGTGCATGTCTGTTGATGAATTGATCATGCGCATGTACATGCATGCACAGAAGAAAATATGATAAAGAAGCTATTAATATTCATTGTTCATCCTTATCACTGCCCTGCAACATGCAATCATCCTATTATTCCATCTCTTTATTATACTCCCTCTCTTTCATGTCAGTATTGCAGGCGCTCTCTCTCTCTCTCTCTCTCTCTCACACTTGATTGATGTATTTAAAGGAAGGTTATATACAGATCCACAAACACATACACACAAATTTGTGTACATAAATGCAAGGGACGGTAGATTCTTATTCTGCCTCAGTTAAAAATATCTTTTAATATCATTTATAGTTTATAAGATATGTATATGAAAAAAATTTTATATCGACTTATATATATTCTTTCCCAACATTGTAACAAGTAGATCCATTGACTATAATTGTTAAGACAAATTTGTTATTGCTAATAGTGTTAGATTCACTTTACCTTGTAAATTAATAAGTTTTTGGAACCATACCTATTAATAACATGTATTAAAGAGATTTTTTAATCAATGGGGCCATGATTATATTAAAGAGAATATTTTAAAAAAATTAGCACACATCTATTAGAAATAACTTAATTGATTTTGTTAATACTATGAATCAGTATTTAAAATTAAAAAGGAGTGACAAATAATGTTGGACAACCGCCCATGTTTCTACAAATGATATATATATAAATATCTTAACGAGCACACTTGGCTTGCAATGATATGGTAGTAAAAGAGCGAGCAACATGCATACATATGTTTGACTTTTGAAGAACTCATAATATAACATATACACACATATGATATATATATATATATATATTCATATATATATATATATATTTATTTTCATGAACATGCATGGAACCCCATCTTCCTCCTCCTTTGATATGTTTATTTTCTTGGGGAAAAATTATAAAATTGACAAGATAAAACTTCACATATCATCAAATTAGTACTTGTCACAATTTAAGTTGAGCTTGTTAACTTCTAACATCGGAAACATAATTTTTTTAAAAAAAAATTGATTTGAAGTGCAATCATCAAATTGAGGTTGAAGAGTAGTATTAAAATCATTCAAATTAAAGTCTCATTTATCTAATCACACGAGTTGATCATATCTGCTTAAATCAAACTATAATTGCAATCACACCCTCAAAGAGATCATCGTATTAATTTATGCGAAGTCAAATCATGAAATTTCAAAAACAAGATCTCATCATCATCGTCATTCTAGTCAACGAAGCATCTGAAATATATTTATATAGAGACAGCGGATCCTTTAATTTGTTATTAACTGTTAATTAATTTCGAGGCCAAAGAAATTGTTCGTTAATTTATCAATAATGTCAACTACTAAGTTAAACTAAAGCCATTCTTTAAGTTAAAACCCTCTGTTTCATCTGTTACCAGCGCTCGGATGAATTGACAAAGGATTTTTTCAACCCAACTAGCATTCTTGTGTTTGAGTTTTGGGTATGCAGATGCGATAATTACTTAGTGGCAGTGAGGTGCCCCATTGTGGGCTAACACTATCACAAATTGGATCATTCGATTGCACAAATACATAATAATATAATGCAGAAAAGGCGCTAGATACTAGTTGATTCATACAACACTGACCCCTAGCCTATTTCTCACCTTCCTCAAAAGTAAGGAACTCACACCTTTGTCGTATATGCACAAGGAGGTCAAACTCATAGCCTTTTATTTAAGGCAAGAAGAGGTGTTTATTGTTAGTTGAGCCAACTAATATTAAATATAATATTTTTCATCTATTCAAAATATAATTCATTTTCAATCACAACATTAAACTGAAAAAATAGTTAACTCATTGAATATATAATTTAAAATTAAAAAATCACTTTTACCCATATTAATGAAATTTTGTGAGAAAGTGAGAATACAAGGATCCTCGATCATTATTTAAGTATTAATTAATTATAGTGATAAAATTGATAGATAAGCATTCATTGCTCTCCAAATTATTTGTCATGCACCAAATTTTTTAAAGAAGTGACTTATTTTGTAGACTAAAAGAAGTGTATTTTTATTAGCTATTAATTAACAATATGATTTCTTTTTTATGGTAGAATTACACCCATAAGAGAGAGAGAGAGAGAGAGAGAGAGAGAGAGTGAGTGTGTGTGTGTGTTTTTTTTTGTCAAACTCATTCTATTAATTTTAATTTGTTTGCAGATTCCAATGGCTCGATCCAGCTACTAGTAGTAGTTGGCAAATTGAGTTTGCAGATTCTATATATTGATCGTGGAAGGAGTGCAAAGGTAAATTAGAATTATATTGTATTGTTATTTTTATTACGTTTTTAATTTTTAAAAATATAATTTAATGTGTGTGTGTGTGTATTTGTGATATTGACACATATCATGTGGCCTCATGCAACGTGGCAAAAACCCATCTGCAGATATAATTGAAGGCTTTGAAAATCTATGTTAACATTATCGTTGACAAATTAACGATACTATATTATAGATATGATCTTATCTTAATCACTTCATTCTACGAACGGCTGATTTAAATCTGATTAGAGAAGGGAATTATTAAAAACTATAAAATTGATGTAAAATCAATCAATATATAGTCGTTTTATTCCCTGAAAATGTAATTTCTTTTAACAACAATTTGATGTATGTAACTAACATTAACATGTAGATTGAATGAGAAACGCGAAGAAGGTGATTTAGATATTTGTGAGTTATGATAAAATAACAGCTTTGGACACAAACTTTTTTGGCCAAATATGTAAATATATTCTCATAAGATGATAAACTTGTTAAAGTTAATCACTTAAACAATGTTCCAGCCTTCTCTATTTCTGATTTTTATTAATTAATATGGTATTACTTAGTTAATTTATGGAGTCCGCATACAATGAAGCGAACTTGCTTGCTAATTGAATAGTTATGTACTTATAGGTTTGTTTGTGTAAGCGTTAGAAAATCACATTTTTATTAATTGAAATAAAATTATTCTCACGTACATCGTAAATTGTAAATTATATCAAAAAGTAGATTTTAGTACAATTAATCTAGACGGACACTTTAAAGAGGTAATGTCTCTGTCATTGGACGTGAAGACTTGATCACAGTTAGCGTTAGCTTTTTTTTAACTTTGTGCTAGATATTATCATTGGTTTTTAATATAAAAGACAATTGACTTTTTGAAAATGTTAAAAAAATTAGATAAATTACTTAATTATAACATATGTTCTAAAATATTTATGTGTATCATTAAATTATATAAATTAATTTTGAGAAAAATAATAACTATATCAGTTTATTTAGTTTTCAATTTTAAAAAAAAGTCAATTGCTTCTTACATCAAGAATCCGAGAAGTTAAAATTTATTTTTTGTTGTTTTTTTTGTTTTTGTTCCAAACTTTTACTTGAGTATTGGGACTGCATTGTTGATGGAAAGAACAATTTTAAAATTATCAATACCAAAAAGTAGTTAAAAAGGGGAATTACTGTACGGCCTAGAGAAATTATCTAGAAGTTAAATATAATTGAGGAATGCTTGTTTGAGTGTAAAAATGATAACATTTCTATAATCTCACTTATTATTGAGATTTTTTTTTTCGGTAATTAAGTTTTTTTAGAGTTTTATGGTAATTTCTCTCGTTAACATTGGTTTGATAGCTAAATTTTAGAATGGTAAAAAAAGTTTTATAAGAAGAGGAACATTAGACCTTTAAAACTGAATCTTATAAAAAGAAAGAGGAGAACTACCATGACAAACCTCTCTTACACACCAACATCAATCTTATTGATGAAACATTGATGAACAAATTATATTAATTAAAAAATTAAGAGGTTTATAAACAAAGTAAAAATTCGAACGAAAAAGTTGCAATTCAATTAAGCACAACCATTGTGGGAAGAAAAAAACAATAAAGCACAACCATACTTAAATTTAAATGAAAAATACAGAAAGTATTGTATGTGCAGATGTTTTTCTAATTTTAAAAATAAAATTCAAACGTTGTAATACATGGATGAAAAAGTAGCTTAAGGTGGGCAGCAGCAAGCTCATTAATGAATACTTAATTTAAACCTGCAAAACCTACTCATCACATGGTTGAAAAAATGTTCAAAAAGAACACACACCCAATTCCTCAAAGCAAGAAAATTAAAACTTTTTGAACCCACATAAAGCCAATCCTAAATTAACACCCAAGAAACCTAGTTAGTTAGTTTCTCATATTATGTCCAAAAATGGCAATGCTTGGCATGGCCATACAAAAAACAGGTTTATTAAAGCAGTTAAAAATCTATGTATAAAGTTGTACAAGGATGTCTTACTTAGTACCAAGAAAAGAGTTAAGGTGGGTTAGGCATAAAGGTACTGAAAAAAGAAGAAGAAAAGATCACATGGATTTCTATACACAAAATTATTAGTACCAAAGATGAAAAACAACTAAAGGATTAAAGAAACAGTAAGCAAACAGATGGTTGTACGGATTATGGGAGTAACAAAAAATTGGCCAGTCCAACAAAATAGCTCCTGCTTCCTTCCATGAGCTTACTTTTATTCTCTATATTCTTTTTAAGATGGTTACATGATCGGATCAAATTCAAATATTTCTATCATATTCAATTAGGAAAAGTTAGGTGATGCTTTTGGAAGTTTTCATAAGCATTTATAAGAGTATTTTTTTCACAATAGAAAGTAAAATTCATTTTATATACTTACTTCAAAATCATAAAATTACTTTCAAAAAATTGATAGTAACACATTAACTCAAGCATTTTTTTATCCATACAAATTCAAATTTAAAGTTAGATAGTTAAAATTCCTTGGACGAGTGCCAAATGTTAGTAGAGAGCTTCGCTTTGTCTCTGGCCGAAAAATTAATCGATCTGAATGATTATGACTGTTTTATTTTTCTCAAGTTTTTCCCCAAAAACAGAGACACTCACTTAAGTTCTCACACGGTCAACCAAACGCCATGTACTATAATACCCTTGTAGTTGTTTTTTTGTTTGGCTTCATGACACGTGCTTAACGTTCATGAGCCTCCTCTCTTCTCTCTCTCTCTCTCTCTCTCTCTCTCTCTCTCTCTCTCTCTCTCTGAATCTCTCCCCCTCCCCACAAGGGATAGATAGAAATAAGAATTAAAAATTAGAGCCAAAAAAGAAGTGAGCGAGCTTGAGGGAGACTCCGTGTGTGCGAATCGAGCTGTAATTGAAAACATCTCCCACCTCTTTCCCCCTCTCTTCCTTCAACTTCATCTCATGCGATTCACTCCTTCAACAGCCTATATATACCTATTTGTTCAACTTCTTTTTCCTCACACATACCCTCTCACACACCTTTCTCCTCCTCCTCCTAAACCAATTGCAGAGAAGTTCACAGAGAGATGGAATTCAGCACCATGTTTTGCTGGTTCTCTTGCTTTCTCATCATCTTCCTCTTCAATTCACTCATCAAGTCCTTCAAATCCAAAACAAATAAGGGATTGCCACTCCCACCTGGAACCATGGGTTGGCCTTACATAGGAGAAACCTTCCAACTCTATTCTCAAGACCCAAATGTCTTCTTTGCCGACAAAATCAAGAGGTACTTGTTTCAAATACCATTATGAGAGAGACCTTCCTTCCTTTCACATCCTTCATAAAGAATAAAGGGGTCGCTCACAAAGTTCTGTTTTTTCTTATAGGTTTGGCTCCATGTTCAAGTCCCACATTCTGGGTTGTTCATGTGTGATGATTTCGAGCCCTGAAGCTGCAAAATTTGTGCTTAACAAAGCTCAGTTATTCAAGCCGACATTTCCTGCAAGTAAAGAGAGGATGTTGGGGAAACAGGCTATTTTCTTTCACCAAGGAGAGTACCATGCTAACTTGAGGAGGCTTGTGCTTCGTACCTTTATGCCTGAGGCTATCAGAAATATGGTTCCCAACATTGAATCGATTGCTCAAGATTGCCTCAAATCTTGGGAAGGTCAATTGATCACCACTTTCCTAGAAATGAAAACGGTAAGAATACGGAACAGAGCAAAACAGAGCAGACCTCCGTGTTTTGCTTTCCCAGTTTCTTCTTTGCTTTTTTTCTCCTACTCTTATCTCTTCCTTTTGGGAAAAATCATTTCTACAAGAATAATAGAAAAATTATCTAGAGGCGTCGCCAAGTTGTGAACTTGTTGATTACTCATCGATTCCAACTATATTATAGAAACTAATAATGGGTTTTTATAACCTGATTCAGTTCCTCCTCTGTTTTCACTTTCTCATTTTTACCCATTTTACCAGGGAACAATAATAGTATAATCATGTTTGGCAACAAAATAAAAGTATAATCATAAACTACCAATTACTACTCTATTTTGACCAAGAAAATAATGGATTATTTTTTTAAATATTCTCTTGCAGTTCACCTTCAATGTTGCCCTGCTCTCGATTTTCGGGAAAGATGAGATTCTATACAGAGAGGATCTGAAACGGTGCTACTACATTCTGGAGAGAGGGTATAACTCAATGCCCATTAACATTCCAGGAACTCTGTTTCACAAAGCCATGAAAGCGAGGAAGGAACTTTCTCAGATCTTGGCTCAAATCCTGGCCAAGAGGAGGACGATGAAGGAAGAAGAACAACACAATGACTTGTTGGGTTCGTTCATGGGGGAGAAAGCAGGGCTCACCGATGAGCAGATAGCAGATAACATAATTGGCGTCATCTTCGCTGCTCGTGACACCACAGCCAGTGTCCTCACGTGGATCGTTAAGTACCTTGGAGAAAACCCAAGTGTCCTACAAGCAGTAACAGTAAGTATCTAGGTCTTGACACTTTTTAAGACCCTTCTCCCAAAAAAGGGTCAAATTGTAGCAGAAAAGTAGGTTTTGGTTGTTGGTCCACTAATCTTGAAACAACTTCTGGTTTTGCAGGAGGAGCAAGAGTCTATTTTGAAGGGTAAAGAGGAAAATCAGGAAGAGAAAGGTCTGACTTGGGAAGATACTAAGAAGATGCCTATAACTTCAAGGGTGATCAAGGAAACACTAAGAGTTGCTTCAATTCTATCTTTCACTTTCAGAGAAGCAGTGCAAGATGTTGAATTTGAAGGTCAGTGCTGTAAATAACCAGACAAATCTGTCTTATGACACTGTTTTTTTTTTAAAAATTCTTTTGGGTCAACCCAAAAAATTGCTTCTTTTTTTGTTTTGAGTTTTTTTTGCTCACAGATTTTGTTTTGAACCAGACAAATCTTGCAATCGTATCTGATACCGAAGGGGTGGAAAGTTCTGCCACTTTTCAGAAACATTCACCACAGTCCAGACAACTTCGAAGAGCCGGAGAAGTTTGATCCCTCCAGATTTGAGGTAATTAATTATATTCTGATGAAGAACTCAGTTACTGATTATTTTTGGGCTTTCGTCCAACTTCAAATCCTTACTAGATTTTGACACATTTTGCCAGGTTGCAACAAAGCCCAATACTTTCATGCCATTTGGCAATGGGACCCATGCATGTCCAGGAAATGAACTAGCCAAGTTGGAGATGTTGGTGCTTCTGCATCATCTAACCACAAAGTACAGGTTTGTAAACTTCTTATCATCATCATAGCTAGTGTTGTTTGACAGTTTCCTTTCCTATACAAAAACTACTGTTAATCAGTGAACACATTCCAAATCCAGAAACATTTTCTAAGCTCTTAATTAATAATACTCTGTTTTTGATGCAGATGGTCTATGGCTGGTGTACAAAATGGAATCCAATATGGCCCTTTTGCTCTTCCCCAGAATGGCTTACCCATCAGATTATTTCCCAAGAAGTAAAAACACCATTTTGAAATTTCTCAGAAACACAACATGCTTATCAGATTCCAGATATGGTGATCCAAACAAACAAAAGGAAAAAAAAAGGCTTCTAAGTTGAGAAACGGTTCCAACTTCCTTGAGATTAACAAAAAAAAAAAAAGTTGATGGCTTGGTTATATACCAAAAGAGCAAGAAGAATTACATGAGTTGGAAAATGGGAGAGAAAATCGTTTCCCTTTTCCTTTTTGGCCCAAAAGGACACCCAAAGGGGGAACAAGTCCAAGGGTTATATTAGCATACAAACAACAGCGAAGTCAATTGTATTTTTCTAGCCAGAGCAGATCTGATAGTGTTATTGATTTTATTCTCCACTTTTCCCCCTTTTCTTTCCTCTTTTTTTAGGTTCATTTGAGTTTAATTTTTCATATATATGGAGGAAAAGTCCTCTAGAGATTGGATTGTTGTATTCATCTAAGCTAGTATCCATAATTTTGCTGCAAGGCAAAAGAAAATGCATTTCATTCTCCCAAGTTTAACTCTCATGCTCTGTTTTCTTCTCAATCCTTTCTTTTAATTTCGTTTATATATTATAGCACATTCATTGTGGGAAAATACAAAAAAAAAAAAAAGAAACAAAACAATGTACGGCACTGGTTGTTGCTAAGTAATATAATTGCGAAGATTCAAGGTGTTTCCCATCAGCCAAACACGTATTGAAAAGCAGATTGTTGTATCGACCATATTGCCCATTCTAAATCAAGCTCAAGCTTCCTAACATCTACTAAACACATGTCGTTTATACCATTTTCCATGTTGTCCAGCTCTTTCACGCCTGTACGATGTGCTCCTCTGTCGTTTTCTTCCTTTTCTTTTTTTAAAAATGATTTTAAGGGATGTATTGTTATTAAGTATTCTTGCCTTCGTTTATTAATTACAATGCACAACTATTTTCATAAAATTTAAAATTAAAAAAATTATTTATCCGTATTTTTTCACACATGAATGCATCCAAAATTACTACAACTAATAAGTTTGAACTATTATTAATAATGATTTAGATTCATGTAATATTAGTTTGACTTGAGTCTATTCGAATTAGTTGGATCTTGTAATTTGACTTTTAGAAATCCTTTAGTGTTAAAGAAACAGTCAATCAACCAATTAATTTTGGGCACACACGTTTTGCACTTCCCCCCTTCACAATGATCAAAATAACTTAGCGCCCACAGACTACTAATTTTTTCTTCAATGAATAAATATTGTTAGTCATAATATTGATTAATTTAATGGGCAGAATTCTTGTGGGGAACCCCATTTTGAATTAATGTTCCTCATTTTTGTTGTTCTTGACCTAATTAATTGAAGTTTATGAGCTTTTTTTAGAATAAAAATGCATTAAAATTTGAATAATTCAATCCTTATATAATCTAATTAATCAAAGTCAAGGGGTTTAGGTGAACTTAATTTATAAATACATTAATGAACAGGGTGATCATGTGTACATGACTCCTATTAGATAGGGTTAAGGGAAGGAACGATACATGTAAATGAAGAGATTGTTTTCAATATTTGAACACGTAACCTCTAAGTCATTTGTCAACAAGCCAGCAACATTAGTATTGTTGTTGTTAACCTCACCCTTTATAAAGAAATTAATAAAATAATAAATTTCAAATTAAATGCACATTTTAATGCACAATTTGCCTTTATTTTATATTACTTTAATTATATAAATGCAGAGTTTAAGATTATTACTAAGATCAGAATTTATTTGTCTCAATATAAATTAAATACGAAAGAATTTTATTGATATGAGTACCCTATAATTGTTCTAATAATAGGGGTAGGTGGAATAATCGAATCACCAAGATGTACTCTCATTAAAATCACAATATATATTAATTTCTTCTTACAAATGTAGACATTGAAATGCTCTAATCTTTTAACAGTTCATGCAAATTCATAAACTTTGTATGATCCCATTTCTTACGAGTAAGAATAAAGTGATGCATTTTTAATATCTATTCATGTAATTTATGTATTTTTTATAAATTTATAAAAAGACTCAGCATCTATATCCTTTATAAATATATGTGATACTTTAAATTTAGCCCATAATCAAATTAGTCTCTTTACATTATAGTTCTCATAATAATTAAACCCCATTAACTCGTAACCAAAACTCTATTTCTAGATTAGACTACTTTATTTTAAACTTAATTAAATAATATCAGCAACTGTGTGCGTGTGTGTGTGTGATTACAATATCAAATTTTGTTTCCAACCATACGTACGAATAGAGATACACAAATTAAATAGTTGAGGCAGTACAATGAACAATTCTGCTACAATTTGTATGGCAAAATGGACACGAAATTGAACACACACACACACACACATGTTAATTACAGCTTTGCTCATCTTTGAACAGTACACACGCACAATCACATAAACATGCTGCTGTTGTGTTTTTTGGTTCACCGATAATAGACTTAACATGAACTGCCATTCTTGAAAATACATTCACCCAACAGCTAAAAACCTCGTTGACAACCACCTGGGGTGTAACGGTTAAGGCGGCTGACACTTCCCCAGGTGATCGAGTGTTCGATCTCCGGAGCCACGCTCAAGGAGAAGGGATGCTCACCATTGGTGCAAAGCACCTTAAAGAGGTGTGCCTAAGTATTCCTCGCTCCAATTTAGTCTGTTGCTTTGGGTTAACTGGTCCAGTTGAAAGAAGGTCAGGGACTCAGAAAAAAACGTCGGATACTGGGGGTTTCCAAGGGATCAAAAGCCCAACCTGCCTGTTGTCCACAGAAAAAACCTCGTTGACTGTCTTGTATATATTAACCCAAATTCTTCCATCACACACACACTATTCCTGCTGTCCAGCTCAGAACACAGACATTGAGAACTGTCTGATATCGTAAACGAAAATGTTGTAATGAAACGTGTCACTTTGATGAGGAGGCTTGGTTTTTGTTGACTGTTGAGATATTAATGATCCGAAAGAGCAGCCCTCTCTTGTGGACTTTTAATTATTTTCCATTGGAATAATTAATGATCATATTTAACTTTAGCCATTTGTATTACCAGGGGAAAACTCATCATCACAAGAAAATGTCTTCTTGTTCTTTCATCAAACAGAGAGAGACAGCACGTACGTGGCCATCTTACATGCATGCAGCTTCATGATGAACTTGGTAGTATGTCAGTCGCACGTCACTGTCCTTGGAGGGACACGTCACCCTTGCTACAAGACTTGATGAGATTGAAGAATTAGAATCAGTCCCACTCTTGAGGCCATTAATTTCTAAGTTCATAGCACAAGCACAAGTGTCTCACATGTGTTTAATTCGATGGGGCTTTTTTGACGTATTCATTGAAAGATGTTGACACACAGATATATATATATATATAGAGGTCGTCCATGACAGCTATTAATTATCAGAATGCTTTTAATCTATATATTTTCATGAATTATTAGATAAGCTGTATATGTTCCAGTTTGACTTTAATGTGCATGGATAAATAATAAAAGTTTATTTGAATCGGGATCTTCAAGTGTTTGTTTTGATTTTGGGGGCATCTAATAATAAAGTCAAGGGTCTCTAGTGTTTATTGAGAATGATGGGAATGTATGATATATGTAGTCAAATATTCCATTATTGATGAAAAAAAAAAGAATCAAACGAACCGGTGAACATATATATATATATATATATATGTGTAATAGTCGTGGAGATTTTCAGCAGTGTTGAATATTCAAAAGATTTGAACGTCAAAGAAGAAGAAGGGGGTGGTTGATTGAAAAGGATCCCACGTGGACACGTACGAAACATTGGTGAGAGTAACATTTAATGTCAAATTAGAGGTCCCGTAATGCTCATATGATTAGGATAGATTCACTGATATTAGCCAAAAAGCACAGAGAGAGAGAGAGAGATGGCATTAGGTTATGCTGATTAATTAAATTCAATCTCAGATAATAACAACTCATATTCTATAAGATATAATTGACTATATAGATCACATAATATTATTGTATTGTAGTTATCACAACAATAACTTTATTAAATGTTCTCTATTTAATTTGGTATTTCTCCCTTCTAAAAGGAGTCCCAGCTGCTTGATGATTAAATTCAATCTCATATAATAACGAGCTGTTTGATGATGAGGTTAACTATATGTCATTGTATTGTAGCTATTGATGATTAGGTTTTTGAATAAATTGTTAATCATAAAATCTTGCTGAATACTTTTATTGAGTATTCTCTTCAATTTTTAAATTTTTTTTAGAGGATTCGTTGCTGTTTGCTTATTAAATTCAATCTCGCGTTGGGTCAAAGTAAAAAAACCACCAAGATGATGATGATGATGATGATGATGGACTTTAATAGGGAAAATGACACATTTTAAAAGGATTGTAACTTCTTAAACGATAGAGAAAGGACTGAAGTTTTCAAAGAAAACGTAAATGGACAAAAATATCCTTATATAGTTGACATATTTTAGGTGCAAATCTCGGAAGAGCAGTTGCAAATGATTTATAAATTCCGAAAGTTAAAAGTTCAGATATTAATTATGGAAGATTAGTTGCAAATAAGTTTAAAATAGACATATTTTTGGAGAAAAAAATTAGAAATTAAAATGGATTAAGTCCTATAATTATAACTAAAACAAATCATCTGTCTAACTCTTATATTTAACATCAAAGGTAATCATATGGATACAAAAAACTATTACTATCTCAAGTCCTTATTAAAGTTAGACGGTGCTACCTCT